>OZ038379.1:172054660-172180403 GCA_964036045.1 Eutreptiella sp. 'Long Island Sound 2002'
CTCCCCACGGGGCACACAATTCATTGCGTGTGTCCTGCCAGCAGTGCAGCTGGAGGTGCCCCCCCTCCCAAAGGGTCAACGCCGGCATGAGAACAGCGGGCGCAGGAGGGCGACGCTAGCCCTCATCCAACAACCGAAACAAATCGCGCGGCATTTGGCACGCCAACCGCCGGCGGTTGACCAGCAGACCACCACCAACCGCCAAACCGGGCGCCTGGACTTCCTCAACCAACAGTCAAACAAGGCACACACACAACGATCATGCCCCGAATACACACCCCTCGGCAGCCTTCGGCGCTGGCTCGCCAGTCGGTCAAACACGGTCCGGTCACCGTCAACCTGAGTGTCTGCTGCTACGAGTCAGCCCGAGCGCCTCACTGCTACTCAGCACAGGCCTGATGTACAAACAACGGGTGCTGTGGGGACCTGCGCCCCCTGACATGCCCGCCTCTCGGTGTCCACTGCACAGCGCCTTCTGCTGCGCAGGTCCCGGCGGCTGCATCCATTTTCGAAGAGCCCCCCGATCCCCCGATGCCGGAGGAGGCCGCACCGTCCCCCCCGCCAGAGATGTACCATTACGTGCCTCAGCCCCAGGCCAACCGCAACCTGCCCCCGTCCAATGCCCCTGCAGACAAAGCGGCCCCGCAGCCCCGGGCCCCGTACCACTACTTGTCGAGGCTCCCGTGTCCCGTCCAGGGCAGTGTCCCCCTGGGGCCCATGGGCGACGCACCGCTGCACGACCATTTGAACCGGCAGCCGAGCCCCCCGTTTGGGGGCACAAATCTCCAAATGCCACCAGCGCCTCCCGCCCTGGGCGAAGCCGGCATCGGGCCGCTTCATTCTTTTGTGGATCACCAACATCACCACCACCACCAACATCACCACCCACCTCACCAGCAGCCACGCTCTTATGAAGAGGGCCAGCAGCAGCAGCCCCACCAGCACCACCACCACCAACACCAATATCAGGCGCAACACCCCCACCTCTACCACCACCCCCACCCCCACCACCACCCCCACCCCCACCCCCACCACCACCCCCACCCCCACCACCACCACCCCCACCACCACCACCACCACCACCACCAGCACTTCCACCAATATCAGTCCTACCCCCACCAGCCACACCAGCACCCACCGCAGCAGCACAACCACAACCAGCACCCCCAACAGGGCTACGAGCCACCGCAGCCGCATTTCCCTCCCCCCCCGCCCTACCCCAACGCCCCTCCGCACCCCCCCCACCTCCACCCAAACCCCCACCCCCACCCCCACCCCCACCAGCATCACCGCGAACACTACCACTTCCATCGCCAGCACAATGCCTTCCACCCCGGTCACCCCCCGAAGCCCGCTCCGCCCCCCAAGACATTCGAGATGCCCAAGCGTCAGCCGGTCTTCCGCGACAATTCATCCTCCGATTTCTGGGGGGCGTCCTCAGGCCCCCCCGCCGGCCGCCCGCGCGATGGCAGGGGCAGCCGCGCGGAGGAGGACCGCCGGACCGCACGGGGCAAGCCCCTGTCCTCCGTGCCCGAGACGGTGCGGCGGCCTCCTTCGGTGCAACGTGAGGCAGGTCCACCCCTCCCCCGGCCCCATTCCCGTGCCCCGTGCGGGTGCGCGTACCTGTGCCCTGCCCCAGCCCCGTAGGACCGCGTGGGGCCGTGTCCTGGGGGGCGAGCGGTGGCGGGTCCACGGGGGAAGGGAGGTCCGATAGGACAGAGACGAGGGCATCCGCGGAGGTGTCCGGCATCGTTTAGGGCCGTCGGAGTGGAAGCCGTTGGAATGAGCGCACGCGGCATGTCCTCTGGGTACTTCCCGAGGGCGCTCTCGCCCGCGGTGCGGACTTTGGGTTTATCTGGGGACCCTCCCGGCAGGGATGCGTTAGAAGGGAAGGGGACCTCAGAGGCGGCCCCAGAGGCGGTTGGACAGGCGGTTCGAGGAGGTTGCCGAAGCGGTTGGGGGCGGTTACTGTCGGTTACAATGCCATTGAGGCTGGTACTTGCCCTGAGGGGGACAGTGGCTGGGCAGAGGCTGGGCGCCCTGGAGGGGGGGGGGGGGGGGCGTCCCCCCCTTCCAATGCATCCCTGCCTCCCGGTGATCATTGGAACCATCCAGAGGCCTCCAGGACACAACAAACACTGCCCCAAAGCCTCTGGGATTTGTTGGCAGCCATAACAAAAACGCCCGGGAACACACGTCTTGGGCTTTGCAGGTAAACTGTTCTCGGGTTCTATGGGCTGTTGGGGTGCCTCTTGGGAGGGTGCCCCGGGGTTTGACCACTCAATCGCTGCCACGGGGCGCGCGCGGTGCACCAACACCCTCCCTCTGTCTCAGCGACTGTCACTGAAGAGCGTTCGTTCTGAATTGGTGCTCTGCAGCCCGTGCCTCGTCGGGAGGTCCGAGGTCCTACGAGGGGGGGGGGGGGGGTCGCAACCACCAGCACAACCCCCGGTACGCCGACCACTGGGCCACGCTCCCGCGAAAACGACACCCGCAGGACCACGGGCCGCAGCGACCGTCAGACCGCAGCGACCGGACGCCGCACGCGAAGGGACGACCGGGTGACTGTCCAGGGCCCTGTGAACCCGACGGAATGTCACACGGGGGGGGGGGGGGGGGCACTGGGGGACGGCAGAAGGCCCGACGCCCCCACAGCCCCAGTGCACACGATGAGGCCACGGCCCATTGCCGCTGCCACTCGCGGAGGGGCGGTCCTTCCTCAACGGCCCTTGTCGTGCACTGAGGACAGCCCCAAGAGCCCGCGTCGGGACCGCCCACCGCCGCGGGGGCGATCCATCCGGGGGTCTGCCCCCCTCGACGCAGGGGCCGCCTCAGAGGGACGGGGACCGGCTTTGGGCCGACGGTGCGCCGCTGCACTGTCCCCACGGGCCTCGTCCGGGGGATTTGGTCAGGGTGTGTGTGTGTGTGTGTGTGTGTGTGTGTGTGTGTGTGGGACAGGGATGCACTGCGAGGGAGCAGGCCCCCTCTTTCTATGGGGGCGTACCGTGCGCTGTGCGCGCGCTGTGCACGCGCTGTGCGAGAAGTAGGCCATTCTCCACCACCGGTAGGCAGCTTTTTGGGTGTAGGATTGCCGCAGGGTACTATTGCCATTGTGTATCCTTGTAGCATCAACCCTCCCCCTTGTTGCGTGTATGTACCCTTCGCCGCTGCCTGACGATCGGGGAAGGAGTCCATCACTCCACTTTCTGAGTGTCTATTTTTTTTCGGACTCTTTTCGTTCAATTCATCCATTCATATATCAACGTGGACTTGGATTCCGAGGCTACGGGTATCAAGGAGTAACACCCGCGAGACAATTTTATTCTCTACATTGCATTGTTTTGGACATTGGATAATTCTGAGAACACGACACGTTTGAATTTCGGAGTTTTGAAATTACTCATGCATGCTTCTAGAGGTGGCAGGTTTTCAGGGCTGTTACCGGGGTAAACACCGTAATAACTGGCGCTGTGCGCGCGCTGTGCGAAAACGCCCCCTATGTGGTACCACCTGCGTCTTTAGAAGAATTGAAAACCAAAGGGGGGGACCCCCATACCCCCATAACCCCTCCCCCCATCCCCCCCCCCCAAAGCCCCCCCCCCCTCCCAGACCAAAGTGACCATCGCGGGAAAAAACGAAATTTACAATTGGGAAAATCTGGTCAGGCTATTTTTGGTACACAAACTTCTGCCCCCCCCCCCCCCCACTCAAAAGACGTCCTGGGGGGGGGAGGATGGGGGGGAGCAGTCGCATGCTGAAGGAAGCGGCGGAGGTCATGTTGACCGGGTCGACCGAGGGGGCCCGGGGGGGGGGGGAGGGGTGCGGGCACAGCCACATACCGCCCACGCCCACGCCCACGCCCCCGCAGGCGATGCCGCGGCGGCAGAGACATGGCCGCCGGGCCCCACGTGGGCGGACGCGGGCCCCAGCACCGCCCCCAAGGCCCTGCCGCCGCTGCCACTGCGGGCGTCGTCCCCGGGGCTCTTCGACTCCAGCGACAGCGACGCCAAGGCCAAGGGCGACAAAGCGGCGCTGGGGCCGGCGGCGGCGCGGCGCGGACCCCCTTCATCGGTATGTGCGCCGGGGGGAAGGGGCTAAGGGGGTGGGGGCCCCCGAGTGGAGGGCACGTCAGGGGCAGTGGGACGGCGTTGGCCTTGGGCATGTGACAAATGGGGGAGAGGGAGGGGGGGGGCAGTCCATTGACTGCCGTGCCGGGGGATTGGCTGTTGTACCGCCGGGGGTTGGCCGCCTCAGTGCGGGGGGTTGTGGGGGGGTGCCCTGGGCCATTCTGCGCGGCCCCAGGCCCCGCCGTAGCGGAGGGAGTTTGGGGGATGGGGATGGGAGCATGTCCCACGCCTGTCAGGCACGCAGCCCAACACCCCCCCCCCCGTCCCGCGCCGGCCCGGACACGGGGGCGGCTCCTGCGCTGGACTCGCAGCCACAACAGCCCCCAGTCTGAGACCGGCGCAGTGAAGGTCCCCCACGTGATGCCCAGGCACATGGGGGGGGGGGGGGGGGGGGGATGTCCCGGTGGCGACGCGGTGCAGGGCCCGTGCGCGACACCGGCAGTGCCCCAGCGTGTCCCGTGCCAAAGAAGTGGGGGGGGGGGCGCGGAAACGGGGGGTAAAGTGACGGGGGACTGCTGTCCCCCTCAATGCCCCGGGGGGACGGCGGAAGGAGTGGGGGGGGGGAGGGGGGCGAACAGGCCTCCGTCGAGGGCGTTTGGACGCGGTACGTGGGCAGGCCATCGACGCATCCCCCGCCCCCCCCACCCCCACGGGGCACGAAGGGCGATGTCCGAGGCGCAGCTGCTCACGAGACACGGGGGGGGGGGGCGTTCGCTGTGCCGGCGCGACGCCCTGCCGCACGCCGCGGCCTCTGCGACACTGGGACGGGCCTGTGGGGGGCTGTGGGACCGGCGTGCGGCCCTCCTCCGTCACACAGACCCAGCGCCATGTCCCACTTGGGCCATGCCCCAGGGCTCTGCCGTGCTCCGGCTCAGGGCTGACCTGTGATCTGTGGTCTACGACCGAATGTCCCGTGAGTACCCGAGATGTCCCCCCGTGTCCCCCGCGTTTCAGGACCGCGTCAGAGGGCCTGGGGGCGTGTTGCCCCCGTCGGGGCCCGGGGCAGTGGACGGGGGGGGGGGGGGCTAGAGAACGTCCCCCCCCCCCGACCCGGCGCCTTCACGGGGGGGCTGAGTGCCGAGGGGAGTGGGCAGCGAAAACCGCCCCCCACAACCACCAACACAACCCCCGGTACGCCACCTACGGGGCCCCGCTCATGTGAGAACGACACCACAAAAGGCACACCGGCTGCAGCGGCCGTCAGAAGGCAGCGCCCCCGACGCGGCACGCGAAGGGCCGACCGGGGGACTGTCACCCGACGGAATGTCACACGGGGGGGCGGGGGTCCGCACCAAAGTTGGGTCTCTTGGGTGCAGTCCAGACCGCGCCGCCGTCACATCGCAGGGGGTTTCTTGTGGTTGTCTGGGGGGGGGGGGGTCCACCAAAATGGGGACGCAGGGGACGGCCCCTGCTTGGCTGGAGGAGACACTCCCCCCCCCCCCACACACCCCCTCAACGGCACGGGCAACAGCCCCGTCTCCGGGACGGCCGACCCCCGGAGTAGTCAAACAGGACAAGTCATCCGGGGGCTCCGTTGACACAACCAAAACACGTTCGGACCCATAGAGGGTCAGAATGAGCGGTGGTGAGAGGCCAATAGGCGCCGCCAAAGGCACACAATCAGATACCGAGGCCTTGTGCCAAACCCCCCACACCCCAGGCCCACGGGGGGTCAGAGTGGGGCCGCTGTCCCGCTGCCTCACAAGTGCCCCCCCCCCCTGCCCCAAGTGCCTCCCCCCCACGCCGGCGCCGGGGATGCGTCACAGGCGGTTCATTCCCACAACCGCGAAGTCCGCCGGGGGGGGGGGGGGGGCTCCTCGACCTACGGAACACCCTTGTCCCCAAGGGCCCGCAGACCATTTCCCCGTGCAAACCCAAACCAGTGATGCCACGTGGCAGTACCGACCGGCACACTTCCTTGGCCTTTATGCCACCGCCCCCTCCCCCACACAAAGGGCCTTGATCAATGAACAGGTCATACAAAAACCCACTGGACATTGGTGGGGTACACCCGACCGGCCTCTGTGGCTTAGCCCTGGGGCAAGGGGGTCATAGCAGCGGACACTCGGGTTGACGGTGACCGGGGCGTGTTCGACTGACAAGGACTGGCGGGCCAGTGCCGAAGGCCGCCGAGGGGTGTGTATTAGGGACATTATGATTGTGTGTGTGCCTTGTTTGACTGGAAGTCCGGACGCCCCGGTTTGGCGGTTGGTGGTGGTCTGCTGGTCAACCGCCGGCGGTTGGCGTGCCAAAGGCCGCGCGATTCGTTTCGGTTGTTGGATCAGGTCTAGCGTTGCCCTCCTCGCCGCCATTGTCCCTTTGGGGGGGGCACCTCCAACTGCACTGCCGGCAGGACACGGGGCCCTCCCCCCCCTCCAGACCTGTGCTTCAGGGGCGGGTCCCACTGGAGTTATGGGGGTTTGGGGTGGGTGCGTTAGGGGGCCTACCCCCATAGGCACTGGGATCCGAGGGTGGTATGCAGGTGGGGGCCCCCATAGGGCCAGTTGTTGATGGTGACCTGGGCCGCCAGGGTCAGCACGGGGTTCCGCCGCTGCTCCAGCCAGGCAGGGGACCAGGATGGATGCCCAGTGGGTGTAGGCAAGGGACCACTGGGGGAGCAGGAGGCTCGCCTCTGCGGCAGCACATGCACACAAACACACACACACACACACACACACACACACAGGGGTCGGAGCATGGGCATCAGGGGATGTTGGGTGCGGTAGGTGCATGGAGGCTGTATATAGTCTTTGTGTCGTGCTTAGAGGGAGGAAAGGCCGCGAGAGGCGGAGATCCAAACATTGCTGCAGTGCGAACAGAGCTGTAGAGAGATGCTGTATGACAGCGAACACCGTGGATTTTGTTGAAATGATTGGGTGTCACACACACACACACACACACACACACACACACACACACACACAAGGATCCTTGGCTAACTCAACTGGGCTAAGCGTACGTTGCACAAGCGCAAGGTAGTGGGCAGGGGGGGGGGGAAATGCAAATGCATTTTTTTGCATTTTTTTGCATATCCAGGAGCCAATGGTTTTTTGCATATTTTGCATTTTTTTTCATTTTTTTGCATATGTTTTGCCTTCAGTTTCCTTTTAATTTCACAATCCATGGACAAATTTGTGTCACGTGGTGTTGCAAATGATGCTGCTGCTGATGGATTCTGCAGGAGTGGAACGCAGCTTCGGTTTGGCAACTAACATGGATACGAAATACTGCCATGGCTTGCCAAATGCAACACGGCGCATTACAAATATGCTCATGTTTAATGGAGATATTGAGGGCAGGTTCAATCCAGTGTGATAGTGACTTGGAAGGACCTTCAGCATCCATTGTTGTGGAAAAGCGGTTGTGGAATTGCTCCGTATGTGCATCAGTCGTGGGGTTGCATTTTTTTTGCATTTTTTTGCATTTATTTGCATTTATTTGCATTTTTTTGCATCGCATTTTTTGCAATCTCAATTTGCATTTTTTTCCCCCCTCTGTAGTGGGATCGATTCCCGGGACGGGTGTGTCTGGGATCGGGCGGCAGCAGCCGTGCTTCAAGGGCATCCTTTCTGGGAACGTCGCTGAATTGAGTAGGCCGTGGAGGGTGACTTACTGATGCGAGTACCGCCAGCCCTGGCTGCCCCATCAACGGGAATGCCATGCATGCAGTGCGAAGTTTTGGATGTCGACAAATACTCGAACCCTAGTTTCGGCCCCTTTTCACAAGTTTTGGTTCTGTACCAGGGTTTTTTTTAGCTTCCGAAGCATTTAGGATGTGGCATATTTGAATAGTCAAGGTGCACCACGCAAGACAAGAGATGGAAAGCATTGAAGGAAATCCTGTTTGAAAGCTTTGAGGATGCTCGGCAAGATCAACTCCCAAAACACAAATGGCAAGGTACAATTACACATTGATGAACCTATGCATGTGTAGATGCGTAGTTCTGCATGTGGATGTTTGGCGCCCTTGAAGGCCCTTGAAGGCAGTTTCATTGTTCTCATGTGGGCTTTGCTGCTTCGCCGTGCTACTAGACAGGTGACAGGTATTCTTGGGTGAGTATCCCAGCCTATGTGTGCGCAGCATCCGCGTAGTGTGCACGCAGTGCAAGAACTTGGCCAACATGACGATGGCGGGCTCATTCAACTCATACCGTAAAGCTGGCCCAGGGTGCACACTGCACTGGTCGAGGGGCACACAGGGCCAAACCCCAGGCCCAGCACTGAAGGGCTGTTGCCCAGCCCAAGGATGCCAGTGTGGCCATATGGGCGCATGAGCCACCAGGTCAAATGGTGCAGCCCCCCGCCCCCCCCCAACACACACCTCATGACCTCGCCCTCGGGGCTGTCAGACGCCAGTCCCCCCCCCCAAACAAGGACACCCCCCTCCCACGCGGATGTTTTTCAAAGCGGACTGTTGGCCTTTGGCCCCTTCGCATTGCCCGCTCGTGTCTGCCTTGCCCCCTCCCGTTTGCCTCCCTGACTCTCAGTCATCAGCCTCATTGACCTCCGCCAGCAATTCCCCGGCTCTCAGCCTCAGTCCGCCACCCGAACCCGGTGGCCCCCCCTCCGCCAGCAATTCCCTGGCTCTCAGCCTCAGTCCGCCACCCGAACCCGGTGGCCCCCCCTCCGCCACCAATTCCCTGGCTCTCAGCCTCAGTCCGCCACCCGAACCCGGTGCCCCAGCCAAGGCCACGTCCGAGTCCGAGGACACGCGGTCGTCCACAAGCTCAACGTCCACAAGCTCAACGTCCACAAGCTCAACGTCCGCGGCGGCCCGCGACAGTCCCCGGCCGCGCAAGCGGAAGCGCAAAGTGCGCTACGAGCCCCCCGCAGCCTCATCCCGAAGGCGGCTGGTGAAGCGCTTGTTCAGCTTCTTGACGAAATCTGAGGTCTGTGCCGTCACAGTCCCCCAGGGCCCCCAGCGGCGGTTGAAGGGCAACCGACGGCGGTTGTGGGGAGGTGACGAGCAAAGCAATGGTCGCGGAAGGACAACCCCTCGTCGCACCCGACGCAGTGTGTGTGGTGCGTTGGAGGTGTACGCGTGCCCCCCCCCCCCCCCGGGCTTCTTTAGAATAATTAAAAACCAAGGGGGGGGGCTCCCCCAAAACCCCCTCCCCCCCTCCCCAGACCAAAGTGACCATCGTGGGAAAAAACGAAATTTACAATAGGGAAAATCTGGTCAGGCCATTTTTGGTACACCAAGTTTTGGGTCCAAAACCCCCTCCCCCCCTCCCCCCCCCTGCTCAAAAGAAGCCCTGTCCCCCCCCCCCCCCCGAGACTGAAGTCGTTACATCTTGAAACTTTTTTGTATGGCTTTCCAGTGCCGCCCCAGTGCCTCGTCCCGACATCTGTTCGAGAGAGCACACTTCTGCTGCTGGCGCTGGGCCCGGTGCTGTCTTCATGCCCGGTATGAGACTCCCCCTTGAACAACCGCGAATCCATTGCGCCGACAGCGAACAGGCCGCCCCCAGCGCCATCCAGGGTTCAGCATCCCCTTGCCAAGAGTGCTGCTGCATCCGCCAGACCTTCCATTCCATCGACGAGGTTCCGGTTGTGTCCGTAGCAGAGATCAACGTGTGCTTCGGTTCAGTGCCAGTGCCAGTGCCGGGGCGTCAACGGACACGGTGGAAAAGTGCGCCCTGGTCGGTAGGCTAACCCCCCCCCCCTTTAAAAGCCGGTGCGTGCTTTTATTTTATTGCGTGCTTTTATTCTTTGCTGGCTTTTATTTTTACCATCCATGCTATCTGTGGCTTCTTTTCTGAAGAAAAACTAAACCACGAGGTGGTTAAACTGCATGTGTTTGGCAATCAATTTCATGTTCTTGAGTGTTTCATTTGAGGGATGGTGAGGCTGGGATGGTGCTGCGTGCTTTTATTGTGACACATTTAATAAATGCCGGCTTGTGTGCTTTTCTTTCTGTTGCGTGCTTTTAAAGGGGGGGGGGGGGTTACTCGGCGCCTAAGCATTCTCGACCATCCAATACATCAAGGGCCGGCAGCATGCTGGATGCCTTTTGCCTGCAACAGCGACAGTGCATGCGGCGATACAGCCCCAATCGTCTTACACCCTCTGCTCTGACCTGCCTACACCATCTAGCCCTTGCTGGTCAGGACTTCAGCCGTTTTCAGGCCCATTTCAGGTTGGCATATGTCGGCTGAACATTGTCGCAAATTCGACTTTTTCTGAAACACTCCCATCGCCCCTCGGATGGGTTTGGGTGATCACTTGGTGACAATACGGGTACTTGAGCACCCATGGGGACCCACGTAGCGGCCGCCAGGCCCATGTAGCCCTGGCCATGGCCCCCCCAAAAGCCCCGAAATTGCTGTTATTTAGGCTTTTTAGTGGCTCTCAAAAATTGTCGAAAATCGATTTTTTTCTCTCTTCGAGGTGCCTTGCCGAAGGCAACAGAATTCAGAGCCCAGAGGCGGAACCAGAGGGTTTTGCTACGGGTTTAGCCTGGCGCTGTTAACACGTGAAGCCTTTTCTGTGTGGTCCCCCCTTTGCAAGCCATCAGTCTGGGGCTGTCCCACCGCATCGTGGCTCTGGGACAAAGTGTTGTGGTCAGCCTGGCGTGCCTGGGATTTGCACAGTGCGCCAAGACCTGTTGTGAAGACTGCTGGACGCCGAAGCGGTGTGACGCCCCCCAACAGAAGTGCCGGAGGGATGGGTCTGGAGCTGTTGGCGGTGAACTGTTTTTGAGGAGCGCGAGTCACGGGGCAGAGCGTTGTTGCGGGGGGCATGGCCCTGCAGGCGGGACGTTGGCACGTGGCCCCACACCCTCAATGCCCCGGTGGAGGTACTCTCGAGGCCCCCTGTCCCACACTGTTCCAGGGCAGAGATCCATCGAGGGACGGATGTCCTCCCTCACGTCGCAGGACCACGCACCCCACCTCCTTTTCTGCCCGGTCGGGACCATGTCCGCTGGGAGGCTGTGAAGGGAGGGACGGGGAGGGCACGCCGTTCAGCGGTGGTGTCGGTGATCAGAGCCGTCCCACGGGCATTGCCGGACGGGTGTGGGATCAAGCCCAACACGAACATGCAAAGGCCACGCGGGCCTTACACGAGGTATCCGACTCTTGGGGTAACGGCGAGGACCCCTCAACCAGAGGACAACCGGCGGGTCGTACCCCTCTCTTTGCTGCTGCTGCACCCCGGGAACCGCCGTTCCCCTGCTCCAGCCCCTGCAACGCTCCCCCGTCCCTCGCTGAGCACTGCTGCCCCCCCCCCCCATCCTCTGTGCCCCCCCAGCCCCACACCGACACAGGGCAGAATGCTGCAGATGGGAGCAGTGGGGTAGTCGCCCACACAGACCCCCCCCCCCGCCCCCCTGGCCCCGGAAGTACCCACTGGCACACCTATTTTTTGCCTTCATGACCCCCCCCCTCGCCTTCCAAAAAGACACACACAGGCCGGAGGCACCCCTCTCCCAAAACACCACCAAGTTTTAAGGGGTTGAAGCCACAAGTCCTCACAGTGAAACAACAACAACAACAACAACAACAACAACAACAACAACAACAACAATAACAACAACAACAACAACAACAACAACAACAACAACAACAACAACAACAACAACAACAACAACAACAACAACAACAACAACAACAACAACAACAACAACAACCCACATCACCCTTTGACCCCCCCCCCCCGGGGACGGCCGACCCCCGGAGTAGTCAAACAGGACAAGTCATCTGGGGGCTCCGTTGACACAAAACAAACACGTTCGGACCCACAGAGCGTCAGAATGAGCGGTGGTGAGAGGCCGATAGGCGCCGCCAAAGGCACACAATCAGATACCGAGGCCTTGTGCCAACCCCCCCCCCCACACACACCACCGTTCAGCCTTCATGGCACCCCCCCCCCCCACCAAACAATGAGAAGGTCACCCCCCCCCCCCTTCTGGTCTTGAGTTCCGCTACGCACCCAACATCCGCGGCCGCCTCGCGGGCCCAGTGGCCCAGCAGCGCCTCATGCCCTGCGCAGGAGACAACGGCGGTGTCCGTGCACCTCAACCCGGCGCACTCGGCCGCGCACCACAAGCAGCCGTCCATTCTGCAGTCCATGTCCGCGGAGGAGTGCCCCAACGTCTTTCTGGCGGGGCTGCAGTGGAAGCGAGACGGCCCGGCCCCGAGGTCTGCAGGGCCCCCTGTGCCCCCCCCGCCCCCCCCGCCCCTGCACTGCCCTTGCCCCTGCCTCGGAACGGTTGGTCCAGCGGTCTGACAGCCGAAGCGCAGGCGACAGATCGGCGGATCGACTCCCGGACCATTCCAAACTCTGGGTCAGCGAATCGCAGCATGGGCACACCCCACGTGTCGGGAATCGCCAGCGGAGCGGTAGCTCTGGGGGTAGAGCGTCTTTGCACTCCCATGCCTCAGGCCTTCAGACACCTTGAGACGGTGGGGCCCAGGGCCGGGAACCAAACCAAACCTTGCCCCTGTCCCTCCCGCCCCCCCCCCCCCCGCCCCTGCACTGCCCTTGGCCCTGTCCCCAGCCCCCCCCAGTCCCACGCAGGACAACACAATGGCACGCCCGCCACGCAGCGCCCCCCCCCCCCCCGCCTCCATCGACCTTCACACCCCCCACTGAAGGCGCAGGTGGAGCAGGAGCACTGGACATCCGCCTCCACTCGTACCAGAGCATCGGCTGCGGCCTCCGTTTTTGTGGGCGGCGCCGCGCCCCCCCGCCGCCCCGGAGCGTGGGCCGGTACACAGTACGTGCCCTCTGACCCGCACCCCCGGCGGTTGAGGGGGTGTGTGGGGCAGCGGTCCCCCCCCCCCCCCCCCCACCCCGCCCCCCCGCCAGACCCCTCATTGCACGCCACGGCCACGCCGCTGTGCCCGGTCCCCCTAGGCCACGCCCCCCGTGCCCATGTCCAGTGCTGCCGCTGCTTCATCCGAACGCGGTGCGTGTCCCACGCCCAAAGGGCCTGACCCCCCCCCCCCCAACCCGTAGCACATACCCCCCGGACACGCCCGGTGCGCCACTGCCTGGCGGCCAGGGAAGGGGCCTCAGAGGGGGCCCCGGAGGCGGTTAGGCAGGCGGTTGGAGGAGGTTGCCAAAGCGGTTGGGGGCGGGGTGGGGGGGAGGGGTCTCTGGCGTTTCCTGTTGTATGTGAACTCAGTGACAGGTTGACTGATTGATCCGGTGAGGCCTGCATAGCGATGGTCTTGTACGTACCGCCGCGTCCTCACTGCAGTTCGCTTTTTCAGTGGTCCGTCCACTGGCATCTTTGCGTCCTTGTTGACAGAAAGGTACCTATGGTCTTATAGGCCACTGACGAGCCACATTTCTTTCTGCGCTTTGTGCTGATCGCGTCTTGTGCTCACGCACCATAGCCCAGAGTTCCTTCGGGGCGGTTACTGTCGGTTACAAATGCCATTGAGGCTGGCAGTTGGCGTCAGGGGGACAGTGGCTGGGCATAGGCTGGGCGCCCTCGAGGGGGGGGGGCAGGTGCCTCTCCCCCTCTCCAATGCATGTTTGCTGGCAGCCCGACGTCCCTCTGCCCCCATCCGTTTCTTGGGCTACGTAAGGGACCAGAAGTGCAGCGGCGAGTGGTCTGCGCAAGGGCCGGGGGGGGGGGGGGGCAACGAGCCCCCGAAATCGGGGGTTGGAAAGGGGCTCTTTGGGCCGACCGCACGTCCAAAGTCCTGTTCCCTCCGCCGTGCCTCACGCCCGGGGGGGGGGGGGGGAGGCCTGGGGATGGACTCGCATGCGCAGGCCCGTGGGCACCGGGTGTTTGGGGGGGGGGGGCGAGCCATCCCGTGTGCCCCCCCGCCCCCAGCCCCTGTGAAGGGGCAGCCCCCGCACTGCGGAGGGGCGCCGGCCCTGTGGAAGGGGCCGGTGCATTCCCCTCCTCCGCACGGCGCACGGGGCAGGCCCAGGCCACGGGGCTCTCGGCTCAGGCACCCCCCCTCCCCGGGCCCTGGGATAGTGCCACTTGGCCGAGACCTTCAGGCCACCCCCCCCCCCCCCCCCCAGACGTCGGGGGTTTTGCCGCCTTTTTGCCCCAACCCCCCCCCCCCCCCCCCGAGACCAGGAAGGTCTGGACGTGCCGAGGGCCAGTCCCATGGCGCATGCGACGCTCATTCCCCCCGGCCCACGTGCTGCCCCCCCCTTCACGCAGCCCTCCTCCCACTCTTTTGGTGGTGCGGGTCGTTGGTCGTGATCTGCGGGCCGTGTCCCGTCAGCCGATGGGGCATGCCCCACAGAACACCCACGCGGCAGAACGGGAATTTTTTTGGAAAATTTTTTGAATTTTTTTTCGAAATTTTGGAAAACTTTGCAGGTGCTTTGGGGCCGCCGGTGATCGGCGGTCGCCCAGTCCGGCCTTCCGCTACCAACGGCCGGCCGCCCTCACCACATCACAACGCCGCATCCACCGCGACCGCCGCACGCGGAGGACGACGGCCGACCGCAAACCGTCGGTTGGTAACCAGCCACTCCCCCTCCCTGAGCCCCACGGTAGCCCCCCCCCCCCCCCGGGATCGCTTGAAGCGGGGGTGGGAAACCCCCCCCCCCCCCAAACACTCCGGGCCCTGCCTCTACCCAAAAGGCAGTCCCATACCCCAACAACCGCATTACCAACCGCCAGTAACCGCCTCCCAACCGCTTCACATCCCCCATGACCGCCCTGCAAATTCCGTGATCGCACCCCCTCCCCTTCAAACCAAGCCCCCCCCCCCCCCCCTCCGCACTGCGCCCCACGTGTCGCAGCTCCGGCAGGCGCCCCGATCCCATGCGGCACCTGCAGAACGCGTACCGGGTCGGGCGCCGGAGAGGGGCCGGCGGCGGCCTGGGGCCCGGGCCCGGGGCCAAGGGGGCGGGCAGAGAAGGGGCCTGGCCCCACGACCTGGTCCTGTCGGTGCATCGCGACGTCGGGGCCATTGTGTGCGAGCAGCTGCGGGTCCAGGGCGCCCTCTACGTGTTCCGCATGCGCGACGCCAGAGGTCTGCCGCTGCCGGCGCGGCGGGGGACGGCTGCCTATCCCCTGCCGTCTCCAAGCCACCCCAAAACTGTGTGGATTCCGGATACATGCCCCCTGCCGCATCCCGCCCACACCCACAAATGGGCGTGAATTGTGGCCCAGTCTCCCTGCCCTATCGGGGCCTCAACGCAATGCAGCGTGTCTACATATCCCCTGCCTCCCTGGGGCCCCACAAAATGAGGGGGGGGGCGGGTCCGGGGGCGCGCGGCGCGTGTGCGTCCGCGGCCGCGGGGGCGCGCGGCACCGGCACGGCCAGCGCCCGCGGGCAAAGCGTCGCGCGCCGGAGCCGACCCGATGGCGCGGGAGGCCGGCGGGCGGGGCCGTGCCGTGCGGATCGATGGCCGGGCGGTGTGCCCTGACCCAGGCCGCCCCCCGGGGCTCCTTTTATCAACTACGCACCATTTTGGGGGGGGGGGGCTGAACCCCCCCAAACGAAAACACTGGGCCAAAGTTCGTTCCGCGCCCCTTTGGCCAATCAAAAATATCCTTCGGCGCCTTCGGCGATCGTTAGTTTAGACCTTCAGCGCCTCTAAAACCCTCAGCACCGCTGGGGGGGGGGGGCAGATATGTGCGTATGCGCGTCTTCGTATACGCGACGCACACGCGTATACGCGACGCACACGTACAGCCCTCGGGGGTTGGCTGGACCTGCCCCCCCCCCCCCCCTCATCCCCCCCCTCAAAAGCAGCCCTGGCCGTCCCCCTCCGACGCCAACGAATGCATTTCCCGCCCCAAAGAGCGAGTGGGGGCCCCCGCAGAAAGGGACTGCACCGCTTTACAGGACCGGGGCCCATGCAAACAGACGTGTGTCCCCACCAATCGATCCGCCCCCTGGCCTCGTCTGTGGCGTGGGGCGTGCGCAGGCGACGCACGTTGCCCTTCGTGTCGGTGCCCCCTCTGATGATGGGGCGGGGGGGCGCATGGCCCAGGCCGCGGGGGTGCGTTGGTCGTGACCCCTCGGACAAGGGGATGGTCAGGCACTCGGACGGCGGTGTTCGGAGGGCGTGAGATACACAGCGACACAAGCGCCGCAGACCCTCGGGCGACTGTTCTCGACCAACGCCCCCCCGAACACTTGTTTTGTGTTCGAAGACCCGCGAAGTTGTCCGGGAACGGGCACGATCCCAGCGGCCCTCGCAGGACCGCCACGTGCGGGTGCCTCTTGTGGTCTTGTGTGTGAGAGGATGCGACGGGCTGACGGACCCCCATGGCAGAGGGCGCCAAGGGCCCAGGGGGGTCCTTTGAAAACTGGAATTTTTTTTTAAGGACCTGAAGTACTGCCCCAAGGGACCACCAACCGCCACCAACCGCCAACTGCCACCAACCGCCAACCGCCAATCGCCACCAACCGCCAGTCGCCAACCGCCAACCGCCAACCGCCAATCGCCACCAACCGCCAACCGCCAACTGTCACCAACCGCCAACCGCCAATCGCCACCAACCGCCAGTCGCCAACCGCCAATCGCCACCAACCGCCAGTCGCCAACCGCCAACCGCCAACCTCCAATCGCCACCAACCGCCAACCGCCAATCACCACCAACCATGGTTGAACATATGAGCTGCACGCGGTCTTTTTGCAAAACTGCCGTTCAGGAACACTTTTCTTTTTCTCCTAAGGACCCCCCCTGCAAGGGCCTGTCCGAGAGCATAGTGCAGCCTCGTCAATGGCCTCATGGCCGGGTCCCCCCAAGGCTGCAGCCCATGCCCACCAGTCTTGATGCGGTGGTCAGCAGAACTGCCACGAGCGTCCGGTAGGTCACACGTGATCAGACGGTGCTGGGCATGGGGGGCTTTCAGGCTCAGATCCTGACCCCCCAGCCCCCCATCTTCCTCCCCTTGGAAGGTCCAAAGTGTTGAGGAGGTCTGGACCACATTTCGCCCAAATCTGGCCCCAAAGGCGCCGGAATTTTTTTTTCGGGGTGCGGTGGGGGGTAACCATTGTTTCCCCCCTCCGTGTGTGCGCCTCAAATGCTCAGAATTGTATGGGGAGTTCAAATATGTATGCCAACCAGGAAATTTTTTTTTACCCCTGACCTCCCCCCCGCAGCCCCCCCCCCAAAACCCAAATCTGGCTGCTGGGACCGGACCCCGTGGGTATTTTTTTTTTTTTTCAAAAACCCCACATCTGTGTGTTCAAAATCGTCACCGCTACCAGGGGATCATTTTGAGGTTTGTATGTTGGGGTACCCGGAACCCCCCCGCCCCCACTCCACCCATGCCTTAGGCCTAGCGCGTGGAGCGACACACGGGGCCACAGGCCGGGTTCCTGCCAAGCCCCCCACCCCCACGGGGCCCAGACCGGTTGGGGGGGGTTGGGGTCAGGATTTGAGTCTGAACGTCCCCTGTGCAGCTGGGTCTTACTGAGTCGGACACGGGACGCTGCTGATTCCTACTGAGCTCCGGGTGCAACAGGAGCGGGTGTTGCCGAACAGCGGGTGGTGCGGGGCTGATGCCTAACAAAACTCAGCTGCGTGCCGGACAGTAGTGACATGTCTGGTGGTCAGTCTCAGCACAGGGGCCTACGCTGCTGGTGCCAACGCACGTGCGTACGAAAGGGGTAGGGGGGGGCGAGGGTGTCCGGGGCGGAACTTAGGTTGAGCCCGAGCCGGGGCATTGGGGGGGGGGGCTGCCCCCCCCCCCCGTACCTCCCTCATCTGGAGCCTTTTGTTTTCTTATTATGTGAGGGAGGGGGAGGGGGTCGCCGCTGTCTTGAGACTCTGGGTGGCATGTGTGCGGGGGTCGCACGTGACCGGGCCCTTTCTGCATGAAGTCCGATGCGCCCGGTCCCCTGGTGCAGCGGGCTGCCTCTTTTGTGCTGTGGTGCGATGTGCTGTGAGACGTCCCAGCGAAGGTGCCTTGCCAACTGAAAAGAGATGACGCAGTACACCCGAGCGGTAGCCGGCACAGAGCACCGGTCGCTGACTGTACCCCCCCCCCCCCACAGTACGGCGTATGGTGACTCTACACCTGCTGCCTCATGGGGCTCAGGAGCGCGCAACGCTCTGCAGGTGGCGACGCCGAGGCAGCGCTGAGCACACAATTGTGGGACTTGACACTGTTCCTGCAACGGGACTTCATGAAGAAGAAGGTGATTTGGAACAAACAGACTTTTGAG
Organism: Eutreptiella sp. 'Long Island Sound 2002'; assembly: GCA_964036045.1. Lineage (NCBI taxonomy): Eukaryota > Euglenozoa > Euglenophyceae > Eutreptiales > Eutreptiaceae > Eutreptiella > Eutreptiella sp. 'Long Island Sound 2002'. Next base: position 172,072,897 of record OZ038379.1, read on the forward strand.
GTGCTGTCCCTTTGTGCGTGTGCATGTGCCGGTGCCCGTGCGGGTGGCGGGGGAGGGATGCCCCTTGGGGGGCGGCAGTCGCCGTCAGGGGGCGCCACATAGCCCCGGTCCGGGTTGGGCGATGGTGTTACGTCATGTTATGGTGCGCCCTGACCCGCATTGGTCACTGGGAATCGTCAAAGGCCGCACCATGCCCCCCCCCCTTTTCCCCCACATTCTGGAAGTGCTGGGGGGCCTTGCCGCAGCGTTTGGGTTGTGTGGCAGTGGCTGGGCTGGGGCGGCGGGTGTGTGTCAGCCCCTGTCAACGTACCTACCCCAAGATGGATCGGGGCGACGGGGGACGGCCAGGGCTTTGTCAGAACGTGGCACGTCCCTCACAAGTGATGGGCTTAGCATGGGGATCACTTTGAGGGACATGTGTTGCTGCAATGGGGACCAGACGTTGGGGGCGTGTGATGGGGTGGCTGTGGGAGGGGGGGGGTTTGGCATATGAACCGGGACTCATTAGGCTGTCCACTCTTTGAGGAAGTTCTTGATGTCCACATTGGAGGACAAGGGAGAGACGCTTGCCCAGGAACCCGAGGAGGTGATGTTGGTCTCGAAGGACAACTACAAGGGCAAGCATGTGCAGCCGCAGCATGCCGCAGCATGCCGCAGCATCCAATTTTTTGAGCTGGCTGCTTGTTCCAGCTCTGTTTGCACGGGAGACATTCTGCCTGCCCCATGTCTCCCCAGTTTGTTTTTATTTGTCGTCATGAGTCAGTCATCTGCACCAAAAACATCCAGTCAACAGTCAACACCAAGCACACCATTGCTGTTTTCTTTGTCCGACGACCACGCTCTGCTTGCCATGTTGAGCGAACGTTCAGTTTGATTGGCCACATCCAGACAAAGGATCGTTTGCATATGGGCAACAACACTTTGCGCCATTTGGCTATGATGTATGTCAACAAACCCACTACAGACGATCCGGATGGTGAAAGTGATGAATTCGGCCCAACAGTGTTGTGCATGTTGTCTCTTGTTTGTGAGTTCAATTTCCCACAGATGCGTAGGTACCCACATGTGCAGGTAGAAGCATGCCGCATTACGCCGCAGTGTGCCGCAGCGTGCTGCAGTATGCCGTAGCGTGCCGCAGCAGAAATTTTTCCAAGGGACCGCACATGCTTGTACAAGGGCCCGTACCCTAGTGGAGGCTACAGCGTGTTGAGCCCACTAAGGAACGGGAAAGAAATCACATCAACGACCCGCAGCACGATCGGTGAAGCACCTGGAGAGGCTGGGGCACGTACCTGGTTTGGGGCGACCCGAAAAGGACGGTTGTGGTTTGCCGTATTCAACAACGTCACCTACTATTGTAGGACTTGAGCGGACAATGCCTGTGATGCATCGAAGGGCCGGACTTGGTGGGCTTGGCATAGGCAACGAGCCACAGGGCGTCTAGCAGGAACGCAACGCAACCTCCGCGGCCACCTTCGGAAGCGGAACAAGACATAGGGTGGGGTACAGGCTATGTCAGGGAGGCAAGTACAACGCGCTGGGGCCGCAAACCATTTTGAGAGCATCACCAGCGTTCTTATGTACTCACGGCGATTCTCCACTAGGCACTTGTGGAGAGTGCGGGGAAAGCCATTGGCTCTAGGAATGTGAGGCCTTAGTTAGGGAGTGTCCGACAGCAAGCCGGACCAGGTCATGATTGAAATCCTCAAAGGCTCCCTGTGGAGGATCTGCGATGGCATGCATGGCGGTGACTGCTCACCAAAATTGCCAGGGGTTATGCAACCAGTTTGTCTACCTGTGGGACCTCTAAGATGGCAAATGCCATGTCGTCAGTTGTGATTTTGTCCCTGATATAGGGAAACTTCAAGTGGGTAGGGTGATGTTGCCAGTTTGCACACATGTGAGCCCCCCCGCTGGGGTTTATCTGTCCTTTCTGATTTCATCCCCATTTTGCAGACCCCCAAGATTGCAGGGCTTATAGCCATTTTGCCCGCATGCGGGTCACGGAGCCAAGTCACATTTAGTCCCCGCTTTGGGGACCCCCGAGACGGCAGGGGTTACGTAGCCATTTGGCCCATATGTGGGCCCTCAAGGTGGCAGGCACCATGTGTCCATTTTGTTACCGTGTCAGGCCCCCAAGACGACACGGGTGCTGTAGCGGTTTATGATATGGTGCCTGCTTCGGGAATCCCCAACGGGAGGGGGTTTGTGTCCACTATTCCCACATTTGGGGCATGAAGCGTTTTTTGATTTTGTCCCCGGTTGAGAGACCCGGAAGATAGTTGGGCTATGTAGCCATTCTCCCCACATTTGGCCCCCCAAGACGGTAGGGATTATGTAGCCATTTCTCATTTGGTCTCCGTGTTCAGGACTTCAAAGATGGCAGGGGTTATGTTCCCGCTTTGTCCGCGTGTGGGACCCCAAGGTGGTACAGGTTGTGTAGCCAGTTCTAATTTTGTCCCTAGTTTGCCGAACCCCCCACATCTGCCCCCCCCCCCCTGATTTTGCGAGTAGCCTCCGTAAGGATTTTGAAGTGTCATCGATGCCTTGAAACATTACCAATGTCGTTTCTTGTCCTCGTGATATCTTGCGTCAGCTCGTCGATCCTAGCACTACTGTCACAGTTTTCTTGATCTAAGTCTGCAAGAAGGGCCGGCTCGCGGTCTGTGGGGGTGGGTACGTCTGGGTGGGCGTCCCTGTGGCTGCCCTAGGAGGCCACGCGGTCGGCCCACGTCTCCCTTTCCCAGGCCATGTATTCATCCGGGGGGATGTGGGACGGGGGCAGTTTCATGTCCGGGTCGCGGTAAGGGGTGCGGCCAGTCGCGGTGCGTGTTGGTTTGGGGTGCCCGACGAGCCGCCGCCCCCATTCGATGCGGTGGCACCCAGATGCGGTCCCTTGAGGGGGGGGCGGGTGCTTGCCATCGGGGTGGCGCATGGGGGGGTGCTGGTGCCGGGCGACGTCGAGGAAGGCGCCATAGAGGAAGTCCCTGACACTTTCGCCCAGAGTGGCTGCTTGGATGAGAGTTCCTGCCCGGATGGATTGTCGGCTCCCTAAGTAGCGGAGCTGCACCTTTTCTCTGTACTCGTCCACCGTAACTTAAACAACGTATGTAGACATTTGGTCGACGTGCGACTTGTTAATGTCCCTACCCTATCCATGCTCGTAACCGCCATGTTGCCTTTTTCCGTGGAACTCTGCGGGCTATTTTTGCGTTCATGTTGGGTTGTCTTTTCGCAATGTCGCTTGTCGCCTGCACCTACGGAAATGGCTACGTCTATTACAGTCGTGGCCCCCTTAGCGCCTTTCCTCATCTGCCCTGCCCTACAGGGGGAGTACTGGGGAAATTAAGTCGGAAAGATTCCAACCACGAGCACTAGGAATTATGTGCTGCGCTGTGAACCCACAATCAAATTGGTAATCACTGTGTTAAACTCCACTGAAACGTCGGTCACATTCTTCCGAACGGCCCCTTTTCTTTCCGCCGGGGCCTGCTGCTTCCGCATCTTTGCTTATCCTGGAAGTGTTAGCACATGCCCTTGCACTTAGTATTAATGGATCGGAGTTTTGTAACTTAAAGCCACATTACAAATCATGGGGTAGGGTGGACGTGTGAGATTGGGCGTTGTTGGGCTTAGCTGCTTTTGGGTCCGGTCCCGGGTTGGATTCCACATGTGCACAGTCGGGCACTGAAGGAACCCAAGAATGATGTTGCGGGTAGGGGGTTGTACCACATTGCAGGCATCCACCCGACTCTTAGCGTTTCTTCTCTTTGTGGTGTACGCTTCTCTTTGGATTCCACCTCGCTTGCAGAGGAGTCGTTAGATGATTTTTTGGGAATTAGTATCTTTGCCATAAGAGGATTTTGATGAACTACTAGAGTTGACGGTCACTTTCCAAGTTCCATTGTATGGACTCCTCCTGACAGCCAGGGAAACGCGATCCAAAATGTTATCAAAATCACCTCACGACATCACCAAAAACACACCAAGAAATCTCCAACAGCGATTTCATTTTGCACAAACTATTCCACTATGTTGTGCCTTTGTTCAAAGTACTTAAAGTGGTTGTTTCACCTTCCACAACGTACAAGCATTCACAACACACAACACTACACAATTTGAACTAAGTGAAATCGACACACGTCCCAAGCAGAGTTTCCACTCCAGTCAGTCCAAGCGTAGTTGATGGCTGCCAGGACTTTGCCACCCAGATGTACCTTGCTGGGCCCAGCGATCCAGCCACCAATTGACATAACATCAAACGAAACAAGAGTTGATGACAGCCAAATTTGAGACATGAGCAACTGCACACGCGGTGGAATCGGTGGAGCCTCCTTCAACTGATTTGATCGCCGTGGTTGTCATTGTTGTCACGGTTGTCTCCGTAGCCAACTCAGACTGAAAACCGGATTACTCTAACACTATAACATTGCCAATAGCACAATTGGATCAAGATATTTCTCTTTTTTGTTGTTCATGAAGGACGGCCTAAGGGTGTCCCCGGAAGGATTTGGTGAACCAACATCGCTTGACAGGCAACCGAAGGGCACAGACCTTTTGTGCGCTTTGACTTTGCTTTTGCTTTCGAGTCGCTCTTGCACCTCAACATATAGTAACATTGGTCATTGCCCCGAAAAAGCCCCTTGCAAGAAATGGAGGTGTGGGCGTGCAAAAAATTGGAAGAAGCAAGCGACCAGCATCTTGGTGAGCATAGTTTACACAAAATGTCGTGTTGTGTTGTTGTTCTTGGAGGGAGATAAACACTGCGAACGAGAAGGCCAAAGTTTGGTTTTACGATTGCCATATCCTTGGGACTCATGGGCTCCTAGGTTGGATAAATAAGCTCATATAGTTTCATTAAAAAGCAATTTATGATACTTCAAAGGCAAGCTGGTCCTAATTAAGCGGTATCGATCAAAGTCTGATGGGGTAGTGGGTCCATCCATTGTCACCGAGCGCGAACGTAGTTTGGCGGTCTTTTTGTAGGAGCCGTTAACCGTGTATGGTATGCTTGCGACTCCGAAGACCTACTACTCAATTTCAGATCACTTTGGTCTTTTTGCCGTCTGTGATACTTGGTGGTGAGCCTAGTTTACAGGATGGTTAGTGTTTTGGAACATAGAACTGTTTTTTGCATGGGATCTTGTAGGGGATTGGCAGCGACGAGCGGGGCCCATTCATTCACGACCAAATGGTGATGGCTGATGGTCGTAATTCATTTGCAGAGTGCTGCTCCGACCTTTCAAGGAGATGTCATTAGTGGTAGGGTGTGGGATTCTATTTTTCTCCTTGACTTGTGTTGTCGCACCAGGTCCCATCAATTTTCCACGTGCCTCACCACTGTGTTCTCATGTCTTACGGTAACACAAGTACACATCACATTAGTTTGCTTGGGTGTGGGTGCCAACAGGCGCAAGCTTTGGGTCGCCAATGCGAATGTTTGCAAGACCAGTTCCTGCGGCATCGCCACTTGCAATAGTGCGTGCAAGGTTGTTCAGGTGGCCATTAACGATGCCACCTAAGTAGGTCAATACGACCATACCCAAAGTGAACCACTTCTTACGGCTTGCCATGGAGCCGGCATAGTTGTTGGCTGCGATGAAATCATCATACACATTGTGCATGATCACTGGGTAGGCCACACCAGCAACATGCATCCCACCAACAGGGACTAGGCCTCTGGGGGCAATACTGACGATAAAGGTAGAAGTGAAGAGAGGGTTATTTGCTATTCCGAGGGCACTCAGAAACTGATTGACCCCTTCTTGGAGTCCTGTGCCTTGACCCCGACCAATGGATGCTACGGAAAGCAAGATCAACAGGCCCACCAATGACTCCAAGGTGCTGCATGGTAGCACCAACATAGAACACCGGCCTATGCCACCCATTATGTGGCATAGGCCTAGGTGCACTAGGACAAGTGTTCCCCAACACACCAAAGGTGCTTGGTGCTTGGCAAGGGTGCTCGGATAGCTTGGGCACAAGCACAATCACTATTTGTCATCAAAACTTTGGCGGAGGGAGTGTGCCTCAACCATCGGGTAACTTGCCATTCATGTTCACAACCCCTTTCTTGCAGAACAAGAGCTTGCTCAACCAGCAAGGACTCCTCATGCTCATTGACTGTTGTGAAACAACCAAGATGGAAAACAAGGTGTTGCAATTATATGTGTTGTTGTGGGAGCCGAGGTAATTAAACCTTGAGGCTGCCTCTACTTGACTTGGGGTCTTCCAAAAGAAACGACTGAAGCGTTTTGTCCTTGCTTCGTTTTCCATCCGAACAACCCAACAAGCCTCCGTCTTTTGCTTTACGTGAAGGCGCGTCGCCAAGTCATGGCAATCAATGCTAGCCTTCTTGCCATACTTATTGTACAAGTTCGAGATGTGCACAAGTGGAGGGTAGCATGTGGCCCTTGTGGGCCAAGTGCACCTTTTGCACATGCCAACATTGGCCTCATTGCTTTTATCCGGAAGTTTCTCCACGATTTCCGCATCACCCGGACTTCTTGTGTAATCGCGCGCTACTTCTTGTCACGTTGGTACCCAAACCAACTTGCCCCGGTACAAGGTGTAGGGTGCCATCCAAGTGGGAGAGCCCCGGCTTTGGGCGATCGCTCTTTGCACTGCATAGGTTACCGCCTCTCAAACATTGCGAGTGCCGCATCTGAATATTTCCCCGGCGCGGACAGAGCATGGACCGTGGCCTGAGTGGGAGCTGTGCGTAGGTGCAACCAGGTCAGCGGTTGCATTCAGATCCCACAATGCGGTAGCACACACCGGCCCTGGCATAGGCCGTGATCCTTGGCCTCCCGCATGTTTCAAGGGTGTACTGAGCCGCAGCACAGATCATTCACCTCCGCTTCTAGAACATCGCAAATGGAGACACAAGAGCGACACAAACCTGGCACCAAGTAGCTCCGGATAGCGGCACAAGGGAAGACACACTACCGGTAGCACCCGGCGACAATGACCAAGACCTCTTTGGATGCGGTTGACGGCCTGGAAGAGAAAACATCATTCGTTGGCGAACCACACCTCATGCGGCAGACATGCAAGACATCTCACCGCCCCAAGGAACACACACACACACACACACACACACCCACACCCACACCCACACCCACCCACACACACACACACACACACACATGCGTCCGCACTAGCCGCAGCCGAATTAGCGGACGGGCCGAAGGGGCATGGGAAAAAGGAGAAATGGTAAAATCGTGGCAAGCTGGGTAGAATCGGGCGAAAACGGGGATAAATGGGGAGAAATGGGGGGAAATTTGGGGCAAATTTGGGGAAATGGGGTATTGTGAGAATTCTCGGAAATACCCAAAAATACTTTCTAGGAACTTGTAAAATTGGTTGCAAGTGGGACAGAAATCGGAGGGAAATGGGACAACTGGGGACTAATTTCCCATTTTCGCCAATGCCATTGATCTTTTTGTCCATAGCCTCGCCACCTTTTGCTCACGTTCTTTTGATGAACGTTGCTAGCCGGGCTCGCCCATTGGAATAATGGAAAATTTTTTGGCTGGCTGGACCGGCCGATGTTTCGGCTACTGCGATGTCTTGCACGCAGAACCAACTGCATGTGCATGAGGGCGGTCTTCGCCGCCACCAGGATGGCGTTAGTCTTGTGATGATGGCTCTTGCGCAGAGCCAAGAAGATGACGATGTCTAGCACCAGGAGGTAGGCCAGACTACCCAGTACCAGCCAGAGCGATCGCAGTAGGTTCCCACGTGCCCCGCGGCGCATAGGCCGCACAAGGGGCCGCGGAAGTTCGGCTTGCGGGTGCCGTGGGGCCTAGCACTCGATAAAGGCCGTGGAGGTGTTGTGCAAGCGCCACCAATTGGGTATGGTCGCCGTTGCAATGTGCGCCCGTGACGCGGGGCCGGCACCCGAGGTAGCCAGCGATGAAGAACTCGAATTGTTTGCGGGGCTTGGCAATGATGGGCTCAGTGGGAGGCCATGCTGCCATGGGAAGTGGACGCACTGCCAAAACAGTCCTCCCTGTCATAGTAGGTGCGCACAGCGGTCCTAACCCCCTCCGTTCATGTACTATATTTTAGCCCTTCATGATATGCCCTTCAACATTTCAATTTTGCAAATGGGTTTGGCTCGTAAAAACTATTCCACGCCGTGCATTGGCTCCGAGGGCATTTGGAGAAATGGGGAGCCGGATGCTGAATGAAGTGCGGCGCTCGCCAACACCCGGAACTTTAGCATCTGCTTTCTATCGCTTCAGCACTTCTCATCGGCGATAGCTATCTCCTTTTCCTCGGTGAGAACAACTCTTCCAAGACCTCTCCTTCACCACGGTGGTGCATCCCCTATGCCAAGCGCTAGTTGGCTCTTGTAGTATTTTCTTTATCAACAAACCCAAGCTTGTCCACCAATCCGAGTGACCTTCCCCCCCAAGACATCCCTTTGGTCAGTTCGAACTCTATCGACTCCTTTAGCGTGTGTTATCGTGAACAACAACGAGCTAGCTTGCAATCGGCCAGCTTGGTGCACATCGCGAGAGAAGTGCGATGGATAACGATTCCATGACTAGCGTGGTATTGGGGGGGTCTTGTGCATCGCGTTCTTGATCAACGAGGACACAAGGAGGTGTAGTACATGACCTGTTCGATGGCCCTGAAGTTGTGCTCGTGCAACCTTCCACCATTCCATGTCTAAGTATGCAGGTTTCCTGGTAAGACTCAAATGCCACATGCAATGTGGTTCACATGGTGGATCAGCACGATGTTGTCCCCCGTCCGATACCAGTATGTTGTCGGATCTTGCCCCAACGCCCCTGAAACCATACCAACATGCGCACTATTAGCATCTTGCCTACTTGCATCACCATGCCCATTATGATAACCAACCACGTCCTGGTCAACAGCTCTTCCAATTGCACGCTCTGCGTCCCTCATGGTCGTTGCCCCTCATATCCCCCTCCCCCCCCCCCCCCCCTGAATCTGTTCCGAGAAAGGACCCTTCACTATACCATGCATTGTGTTGCACCAACCCACCACATGTGAACCCCTCCCTAGTAGTACTTGGCTGCCAATGTCTAACCTCACTACCACCTCACCATGGTTGCACATCGGGCTACCAAACGTTTCCACAGAGTCCTCTTCGCATGGCGCCCCACCATGCTCAGCTTCTGGTTATGACACTTAGTTGCGTGCACGGCCTTAGATGTGAGGGAGCAGTTTGTGGCCTCCATGCCGCAGGGGAGTCCTTAAGGACTGAAATCTTTTTTTTTAGGACCGCCCTTAGAGACCGCCCCCAGGTGCCTTTTTGCACTGGCGCAGCCAGGGTCACCCTTTTTTGGGACGCCTAAGAAGGTAGGAACTTCTTAAGCCCTTCCGCCCAGTTCTCGGTCCCGACAAGGCAAGGGTGATGTCGCCGGTTTTCAATTTGTCCCCTTTGTTGGGGATCCCCGAGAAGGCAGGGGTTATGTAGCCATTCCGCTCAATTCTAGGCCCTTGAGAAGGCAGGGGTGATGTAGCAAGTTCTGATTGGGTCCCCTTTTCCGGGGGCCCCGAGAACACTGTGGTTATGTAGCATTGCTCCCAGTTTTAACCCCATACAAGGCAGGGTCGATTGAGCTAGTTCCAAATTTGTCCTCTCTTCTGGGGACCTCCAAGAACACACGGTTTATGCAGCTATTCCGCACTTCTCGGCCACCGCCACACCTTGCTGCATCTCCATTCCTACGCCCTCTCATGCCTCCCCACACGATCCTTGTATGTGTAGCTCCACACAGTCCACACGTAGTAGGTGGGAACATGGGCGGGGCCACCATGAACAATTGGAGGTGCGCCATTAGCAACACATTAATTGGGTCTCCATGTTTGTTTACATTATGTGCACCCATAATCAATGGCTCCACCTGCCGTGCCACAGAGGTGGGTCCGCTCTACTTCCCCTACTTTCATAGAGTCTCGTGGATATCGTGGAGTCCCTATCATGGGGTTCCCGCCGGGCCTAGGCCCTTGGACCTCCCCCCTCCCCCTCCCCCTTCTTACCCCTTCCCCCCAAAGTGGGACAAAAGTGCCAACCCTGCCAAGTCGTACTCCCCTTGGCTTGCGCTACTTGGGCTATCACCGCACCCACCGTATTAGCGGTAATCCAATACCAGTTTGGGTCGTTGCGACCGGCATTGTCATGCAAGGTTTGTCTAACTGTTAAGGGCCATGCATTCCCCATTGGGTTGACCACCTTTTTTTACTACTCCCCAAGGATTCCCCGCACTGTTCTCATACAAATCCTCTTTGGTAGTCTGTGCATGGCCTAGTAGAACAAATGAAACACACATGTATTGCGACATAGTTGTGAGCATCCGTGCGCGGCTAGCACTCGTGGATGTGCACATATTGCTTCTTGTGACGCATCTATTGTGACATCTATTGGACTATTTGCGACGTGGTCCCCACTTTGTGGACCCCAAAGGCGGCAAGGCTTATGGCCAGCTCAAGAAGGCAGGGTTTTTTAGGCTATTTGCGACGTGCTCCCCTCTTTTGGGGACCACCAAGACGGCAAGGCTCATAGCCACTTTGCCCACATGTGGGTCATGGAGCCAAGTGTGATTTAGTCCCCGCCTTGGGGAGCCGTTAGGCAGCACGGGGTACGCAGCCATTTGGCCCACATGTGGGCCATGTACCCTTTTTTGATTTTTTTCTCAACCTGGCAATTCTGTCTACATGTGGGACCTCTAGATGGCAAAGGTAATCTAGCTAGTTTTGATTTCCTCCCCGCTCGATCTTGCTTATTTCCCCACGTGTGCGCTCCCCACAACGGTAGGGTTATCTAGTCATTTGCGATCTGGTCCCCCGCTTTCGGGAACCCAAAGATGGCAGGGCTTATAGCCACTTTGGTGACGTGTCGGTCATGAAATCGCAGTTTCGCGGCCACCGGAGACGGCAGGGTTGCATCGCTACTTGGCCCATATGTGGGCCCTCAAGACGGCAAGCGTTATTTGTCCATTTTAATTCGTACACGTGTTGGGAAGATGGTTTGCCCGGTGTAGGTATTCCTATTTGCGACCCCGCTTTGGGGTCCCCAAGACTCACGGGTCAGGGGTTACGTAGCCATTTGCCCCACATTGGGCCTCCAAGATGGCATGGGTTATGTAGCCATTTCTCGTTTCGTCCATATGTTGAGAATCCCCGAGATGGCATGGATTATCTGACCACTTTGTCTAGCCGTGGGACCCCAAAATGGCAAAGGTTATGTAGCTAGTTCCATTTTCTGTAATGGTTTTGCACACGCAAGAAGGTAGGAGCGATGTTACCACTTTGCCCACATGTGAGCCTCCAAGACCGGAGGGTTTGCGTGGACAATTCTGACTTCCTCCCACCATGGGGCCCCAAGCCGGCAGCCTTATCACCACTTTCCCCGACAAATTGGTTTTTGGCAGCGAAGTGTGATTCAGATCCCTCTTTAGGGACCCCCTTCATGGCACGAGTCCGTAGCCAATTTGGTCACATGTGGGCCCTTAAGATGACCACAATTATGTTTCCATTCTTGGTTTCATCCCGGTGAGGCGTTCGGGCACGCAAGGTAGTAGGGCTGGTGTACCCATTTTTGATTTTGTCACCCTTCTTGGTGACCCCCAGCACAACATGGCTTATGTAGCTAACACGTTGCCCACATCTGGGACATATAGCTAGTTCGATTTCATCCCCGCATTCGGGATCCCCGGCGCTGAAACGGCTATGCCGCCAATTTCCGAGCATACTCTGCATTCAAGGCGGCAGGGGTTATGGAACCCCTTTGCCCACATGTGGGCCATTGGGCCCTTTTTATTCTTGTCCCTAGTTGGGAGACCCCCAAGTTGGCAGGGGTTAGGAACTATTTTGCCCACATGTGAGCTCTCAAGACCATGGCGGTTATGCAGTCACGTCGTCGTCATCTGGGACCCCAAGATGGCAAATGTTATGTGATTACTTCTCACTTGGTGGCTGTATTGGGGAACCCTAGAAGGCTGCGGTGATGGTACCACTTGCCCCACATAGGTGTCCCCTTAGACGGGAGGGTTTCGTTGCAATTTTGACCATTTCTGGTTTTGTTCGTCTTTTGGACACCCGCGCAGATTGAAATGTAGACATAGCGATCGAAATAATAGATCAGAGACGCATGGGTATGGCATTTGTCATTATGTGGCTGGAGATGTGCATGGGCCGTATCTAAGAGAGAGACCCCACGACAAGAAAGCCAAACGAGTATGGGCTGTCGTCTGTTGATGGGTCTTTGCATGGAGAGGGGCGTGTGCTGTGACACACACCTCACTTCGTTACCGAAGAAGATGAAGATGCAGTTGGCGTTGGTGGCGTTCCTGAGGATGATGGACAGGATGTTGCTTTCGAGCTCGGAGGTTGCTTTGATGCTGCCGATGTTGCTGGTGGTGAGAGCAATGTTGTTGCTGCGCAAGATACGACGGAGATCCGAGATTGCAAACGCAATTGCCAATTGGAAAGGAGCCGAAAATCTGGGCTGATGAGGACTTGGGCCCGAGTGTTCGGCTTCGACACCGACGGCCTCCATGCACTTGATTGCCCATTCTGTTTGCCCATCTCCTGTCCCCGCCCCTCAGTTGTCCTGAGGCACCTACCTGTATCTCAAAATCTGTATTGATAATAGACAGTCAACTAAAGCTGCCACAGCCCAGTGTTCACAGGCAATGTCCATCTCTGCCGCTCCTGAGCGTGACCCGGGGCGCCCCATGGCCCAAAACCAATTTCTATTATGCAACAGCTTTGCAGCCCCCCCGAAAAAAAAAAAGCAACAAATCAGGAAAATATTTACCTCGAGAAATCAGATTTTGCAGCAAGAATTATGACATCTTCAGCCAGAAACCATCTTTCGGTCAACGTGCTCGTACCTTTTGGAGGGTAAATGTTGGGACACCCTGCAGGGCTTGGATACTTGCTGGTATCTGTCAATTGCAATTTGGGTCTTTTGGGAACCCTAGAACAGAAGAGTATATAGCCACTTTGCGCACATGTGGGTCACGGAGCGAATTTTGATTTAATCGCCCTTTTGGGGATACCCAAGGTGGCGGGGTTGTGTAGCCACTTTGCCCATATGTGGGCCATGTAGGCAATGTCGATTTTGTCCCTACTTTGGGGACCCCCAAGGTAGCATGGGTTACATCGCCATTTTGTGCACATGTTGGCCCTCAAAGCGGCACGAGTTATGTAGCCGTTTTAGATTTTGTCACCACTTTGGGGAGTCACAAAATGGCACGGCGTACGCAGCTATTTTGCCTGTATCTTGCTCGCTTGGACGGCGGAGGTGGCGTAGTTATCTCAGTTCTCGTCACTACTTTGGTGGCTCCTAAAAAGCATGGGTAATGTCGCCATTTCGCATTTTGGCCCTGCCTTGGCCCCTGTGGACCCGAAGATGGGAGGCGCTGTGTAGCATTTTCGTTACATGTGGGCTGTGTAGCTGAATTGGATTTTGTCCCCGTTTTCGGGATGTGCGAGAGGGCAAGGGTTGTCTAACTTCTTTGCCCACAAGTGGGCTCCGAAGACGTCAAAGGCATGGCCCAAATGTGGGCAAAGTGGCTACATCCTTACCATGTCGGGGATCCCAAGATGGCCGCGATGACAAGGGTCAGGCAGCGGGCTTCCTTGCATATCGGGCGCTCAAACCGGCCGGCGTTATGTAGCCATAACTCTTGTAGTCCGTACTTTTGGGTTCCCCAAGGCTGCAGCGGTTTTGTAACCCCACTGTCCACACGTGGGTCTTGCACCCAAATTTGATGTCCTTTCTGCTTTGTGGACCGCGAAGACGGCAGGAGTGCCCACACGTGGTGCCCCAAGGCGGCTAAAGATATGAAGCCCTTCCTAGTTTTCACCTCGCTTTGGGGTCGCGAAGACACCAGGGGCTATGCAACCATTTTGAATTTCATTGCCGCTGTAGGGGAACAACAAGATGGCACAAGTTGTGCAGAAATTAGCCCACATGTAGGCAAGGTGGCTACGCAACCTTTGCCCTTGGTGATCCCCAAAGCGGGGACCAAAGCAATTTGTGCCCACATGTGGGCCCCTAGTGTAGACAGTGGTCGTTTGTCCTTTTACTGTCATGGCGGCCCTGAAGGCCGTAGCGGTTTTGTACCCTTTACGCTTTCGTCCTTGGCTTTGGGGACCCCACGATAGCACCGGTCACATAGCCATTTTGCCAACCTCTAGCCCCCCAAGGCGGTAGGGGTTATGGAGCTATTATTTCGTTTTGCCCTCCTATTGAGGACCTTCAAGATTGCAGTGGTTATGTAAGCACATTCTCCACAAGTGGGACCCCAAGATAGCAAAGGTTATGTGGCCAGTTGTGATTTCGTCCTTGGTTTGGGGACCCCCAAGAAGGTAGGAGTGATGTTGCCAGCCTGCCCACATGCGAGATGGCAAGGCTTATCTTGCAATTTCCGATTTGGGTCCACTTTGGGGACCTGCAAGAGAACAAGTCTTATGTAGCCATTTTTGCCCGCTTATGGGTCATGGAGCCAAGGATGATTTCATCACTGCCTTGGGGACCTCCAAGACGGCAGGGGTCATGTAGCTACTTTGCCCACATGTGAGGTAGAGACGCAAGTCTAATTTAGGCCGCTTTGGGGAGCCCCAAGACGGTAGGGATGAATTAGCCCTCTCCCTCGTATGCCCCCCTAGGAAGGGCAAGGGTTATGTAGCCGTTTCTGATTGTGTCCCTGCGTGCAGTAGCCCCAAGAAGGGGTTACATGGCTATTTTGCCCTCATTTGGGCCACTTACCCATTATTGATGCCCCCCTCGTTGCGGGCAGCCAACGAGATAGGGTTTGTGCACCCATTTTGCCCACGTATGGGCTGCTAACACGGTTGTGTTCTTGTAGCTACTTTAGATTTGGTCGCCACTTTGGGGATCCTAAGGCAGCAAGGTTGATATAGCCATCCCCGATTCTGTCCCCTCTTTGGGGCCCCCATCACGACAAGGGTTATGTAGATGTTTTGGGAGGACACAAGTGCCACATGCAAGGTTGTTGACATGGTGGATTCACGGATGTTGTCGGATCTTGCACCAACTCCCGGGTTCCGGGTTCCAAAACGCCCTCTCCACATGGTGCCCCACCTTGCTTAGCACGCGCTTCTAGTTCTTACACCCGGTTGCGTGCTCGGCCTTAGATGCGAGGGAGCATCTTGCGGCCTCCTTGCCGCCAGGCGGTTTTTGAGAACGGAAATCTTTTTTTGTGTCAGACTGCCCATAGAGACTGCCTCTAGGTGCTGTTTATATTTTGTAGGGCCCCTAGATGGTAATGTTGTGCTTGATGGAATGGGCCTGAAGAGTGGGGTGAACTGGGTGTGAGATGTTATATTGCCCTATATTAGCAACACAGGTGAAGTGAAGTGAAGTGAAGTGAAGTGAAGTGAAGTGAAGCCCCCCTCCCCCCCGACCCTGCAGCCATAGTGATCCGTCCCGCTTTGAAAAGGTCATATCGCTCACTTCGCTTACTTTGCTCATTTTAGACAAATGTCCGGACATGTCCGAACCCTAACTGGACATTTTCGTGCGCAACCGCCGGCTGCACTACGAACCGGGGACTCTGCCCACGCCCCTGGGCCCGTTCCCGCTGCGGTCCGGGGGCTTCATGCTCATCCGGGTACCGATGGTGATGGCGAATGGGTGACCTAATGCGCACCCATTGAGAGGTGGCAGTGAGGTTGGACATCGGCAGCCAAGAGTGGCTACACGGTGGTCCACATGCAGAGGGCGCCCACAACACAATGCATGGTGTAGTGAAGGGTCCTTTCTCTAAACAGATTCGTGACGAGCTGCGTTGGTTCTCGTTGACGGTGTGTGTTTACCGTCATCACGCAGGGACAAGTGGCATAGCATACCGGCGCAATGGCTCACACGACATGGTCCCACATCTTGTGCGACGGACCTACCTTTCTCGCTGTTGGCGCGGACCTTCGTGGGTGCTCGGTGACAGTATCACACAAAGACCTGTGGAATAACGGAACCTACATGCAAAGTCGCGCACCGTTGGCTGAAATTAGCTGGGCTCTTGTAGCGGCATTGTGCATCGGCAAAGCACATTGCATCATTTTACGTTGCTTTTCTCCACGTCATATGATGATCTGCGCACCTCTGTGTGACCTGCTGGATGGCATCATTGACCTGCTGCGTACACATGCTGCGTTCCTACCGGGAACGACGGTGGTCGCAATCATGTACAGTGGCAGTCCACCTGTGCAAGCACCACAACTCCTTTGTTTCTGTTAAACAATTCACAACTGTGGTGCTGCATGTGTTTTCCATCCTGCAGTGCCTCAACGTCAAGTCTTCGAATTTTTCGAGCCCAAGGGGGAGGGACTACGGGTATCTAGAGTGACCACATGGACATACAGGGCGACGACAGTGACGCCATTGAATACGGAGATGAGCGACCTTTTTGGTCCATGGCCTATGGTGTGTTCCATTCAAATACGCATCAACCAAGTAACTATACCCGGATGGGACCCGCAGAGTTGTTTGTCTTACATGCATGGTTGGACCAGTGGGCCGCCGACGGGCGCGCAAGCCGCAAATCCCCACTTCTGTGTGACCCCGTTGCTTGGAGCACTCACGTCGGGGGGGAGGGGGGGGGGTGATGAGGCACAATAGCACCCAGGGACCACTTGTGGACCTGGAAGCATAAGTGGACGTTGCAGTGGTCCACTATTCAATCCCACCGGTACTATGCACTCAACAAAGCACCACAAAACAAGGAAATCTACAAGACAGCGGCTCGACGTGTGGGTCGCCTCCCCGTACGGAGTGGTGGGCCCGTACAAGCTGCAGCATGGTGGGGCCCAGGGCGACAGCCAAAGCGTGGGGTACTTCTGTGACATCTCGGAGAAACGGACGGAGTACCTCCACCACGCAATCTGCAAGGGCCTTTACCCCGAAGACCGGCCACCTGGCGCACCGGTCCCGTCGACCTACGTCCCACGGCAGCCCGCGGCCCCCCAGGGCTTCCTTCCCGAGGTTGCCTTCAACGACGACCACTGCCACTTCGCCCTCACGAGGTGGGGCCTGGCAGGTTGATGGGCATCTGTGCGGTCACGTGCGCGGCAGCCTGCGGCTCGCTGCAGGTGGGAAAGGTGAAGGTGTACCATAGTCTAAAGTGAGCGAAGTGAACCAAAGTGCACAAAGTGAACGCAAGGAATCCGCCCGGACAGATGTCCGGACAGATTCGGAAGTGAACGATGTGAGCAAAGTTGGCGAAGTGAGGCAAAGTGAACGAACTAAGTATGTCCCGACACATGTCTGGACAAACTCTAAAATGCAGGAGCTCAGTGGCGTGGGCGAAGTGAACTGAAGTGAACAAAATGCGTGGTTCGGACACGTGTCGGCACATTCACAAAGTGACCCGAGGTGAAATAAAGTGACTACAGTAGTAGAGTACTACACACCAACATAGTTGACGGTTCATTTGTCCTCCAAAATGGCACCGAAGAAAGCGCCACAATTTAATCGAAGATGAGAAAACCTTCACATCCACATCCGATGCACGACGTGGCCGCACCGCTCTACAAGGTACATCTTCAGGGGACTCCCCTCTGGCAGTCTTGGACTACATGTTAGCACCAATCATTAGGGGGATGGAGATCTGTCTGACCTCATGTGGGCATCAGGATCTCATACCGGAACTGCCCCTACATGCAGCCTTCAGCTTGGAGCTCGGCGTGGTGCAACATCGTCGGGTGGATGATGCGCGGGACAAAAGCAACCCCTAGGGGGCAAACCCCATAATCCATCATATCTACGACCTATTGAATCGGCGAGCAGCTCCGGATACAAGGGCTTTGATACATCTATCTTTCCAACGTACACCTCTTTCCATTTGGTCTTGCCCTCTGATGTGCAGCCGGACACTGCATGTGTTGCCGGATTTTTGAGCTATGTTGCTTCCTCCTGAGCTACTCCACGTCCGAATCTAGCTCCCTCATTGTTTTCGCTACCCGTCGACGTGCTTGCTCATGCTCATGCAGTTGCCGGCGCTTTGTCAGCAGCTGGTTGCACACGTTGTGCAAGTGCCGGTTGATCACTTGCATGGATCCCTTCATCGGCTGCAGGAACCTAGCGTGCCCATGCGCCCAGTCGTGCTCAACTTTCCATTTCGTAAGAGACATGCATCATCACATGCTCCGTCAAATTACTTGGGCTTACAAGCCTTGCGCTACCCTTCATGTACACAGACTTCCTTAAAATTTCACGGAGCCAACGCCACTTTTTGTGGGTCCCGCGGCGGGTCCGGTAGCTTCTTTGGCGTTGCTGAGCATTCAACACAAAGCTCAATGACCCTTCGCTGCTCATTATAAGTCAAAGATATTGTGAAGAAGCTCGATTTCAAGATGCACAATAACGGTACTAGATCACGACCAACAAGTTGGATGTGGTCGCTGGCGACGTAGTGGAACACAAGGCACCAATCACTTCGCCGGATTAGAGGCACAACGGGAGGTAGGAATCCATGCACCTGCCGCAATCTTGCTCACACTCTAGCAGCTACCTTGTCGATAGCAGACACCAAAATTTATACCCTCAGGTGAGGTGTGTCATATCAAGTCAGGTCGATGCTGATATAGTGCTCAAACTGCTCTATGCATTGAAGCTACGATGCAATCCTGCTTGCACAAGGGGCTTTCTTTCAAGACTTCGTGCGCGGGTTGAATTTCAAAAAAATCGCCACTTTCTAAATCCTGTATATTAATGGCCAAGATGAACCCGTCATTGGCCCATTGGTGTGTGGTGATAAGTTGTTTCAATTGAATCACTTTCGAAAAAGGGAGAGACCATTCGAATCTAAGAAACACATCGGGTGGAACCTTTCAGATCACGCCCCCTCCCAAGGGAAAAGTGGCCGCCACGTAGTTTAAAGAAATGTCATCTTGGAAGGGGGCGAAGGTTTGATTTGAAATTTTTTGAAAAGTGCGCACATTTTTAAACAATTTTTCAGTCAAGGGCACCGGCAGCTTGTTGCTTTGCATGTTAATCATCGTTCGTTCTTTGTAGTATCTTTCTAGTACTTCTCTCCGTACATCGATTTGTAGGTTGGCTTGTCTTGTTGATGCTTTTTCTCACGTTCATTAATTTGAGGGCCCATTGCACGTTTGGTCCTCAAGGGTATCGGTCTTCGAAATCCACTTCATTTTCCAGCTTGTGGGATGAGTTGATGTGTAGTGCAACAAGTGGCCCGTCTTGTAGTTCACACAAGCTACAACTCAGGATCGAAATCACGTTCGGTAACCAGCCCAGGTAATTTTGACGAGGTGTTTGGCTTGCCCCAAACACTGCACGTCTAGCCAACCCGACACCACCAACAAGCGATCAACCGGCCTGGTGCACCAGAGCTGCGGTATCTAGTCAGACGCACGGCGCAGGGAAACGCGGGCGTGGTCCCAAATAGGAGCGACGCCACCACCCAAGCCTATCCCGCAAAACGCATGTGTAAACGCGGAGCACGCCGAGCCGCGCATTGCGCCGAAACAAAGTAGGGCCGCACGAACCACGGCCAAGCTGACACCCAGACCATGGTCAGTCCGGCCGATGCAGGCCAACAGCCGTAGACCCATCGCCACCAGAACGGCAAAGGCCCCCATGAGAAGGTCCAACAGCCAAAGCAGCCCCGGGCGCAGCGTGAGCACGACGAAGAGCGCACATGTCGCTCCCGCGCCCGCAACTGCTCAACCGCCTGGTGCTAGCGGGCATCCACAAACGCCCTCGGGGGCATCGGACGGAAGCAGGGCAAAGTCGCGTCATCAATTTGTAGGTTGGCTTGTCTTCTTGATGCTTTGTCTCACGTTGATTAAGTTGAGGGGCCATTGCACGCTTGGTCTTCCAGGGTATCAGTCTTTGAATTCCACTTCATTTTGCGGTTTGTGGGATGCGTTGATGTGTAGTGCAACAAGTGGTCCGTCTTGTAGATTTCCTTGTTTTGTGGTGCTTTCTTGAGTGCATGGTTCCAGTGGGATTGAATAGTGGACCGCCGCAATGTCCACGTATGCTTTGAGGTCCACAAGTGGCCCCTGAGTTTTGTTGTGCCTCATCAGCCCCCCCCCCCCCACCCTCCCCCCCCCCGACGTGAGTGCTCTAAGCAACGGGGTCACACACAAGTGGGGATTTGCGGCTTGCGCGCCCGTTGGCGGCCCACTGGTCCAACCATGCATGTAAGACAAACAACTTTGCGGGTCCCATCCGGGTATAGTTACTTGGTTGATGCATATTTGAATGGAACACACCATAGGACATGGACCAAAAAGGTCGCTCATCTCCGTATTCAATGGCGTCACTGTCGTCGCCCTGTATGTCCATGTGGTCACTCTAGATACCCGTAGTCCCTGCCCCTTGGGCTCGAAAAATTCGAAGACTTGACGTTGAGGCACTGCAGGATGGAAAACACATGCAGCACCACAGTTGTGAAATGTGTAACAGAAACAAAGGAGTTGTGGTGCTCGCACAGGTGGACTGCCACTGTACATGATTGCGACCACCGTCGTTCCCGGTTGGAACGCAGCATGTGTACGCAGCAGGTCAATGATGCCATCCAGCAGGTCACACAGAGGTGCGCAGATCGTCATATGACGTAGAGAAAAGCAACGTAAAATGATGCAATGTGCTTTGCCGATGCACAATGCCGCTACAAGAGCCCAGCTAATTTCAGCCAACGGTGCGCGACTTCGCATGTAGGTTCCGTTTTTCCACAGGTCCTTGCGTGATACTGTCACCGTGCACCAACGAAGGTCCGCGCCAACAGTGTGAAGGGTAGGTGCATCACACAAGATGTGGGACCATGTCGTGTGAACCATTGCGCCGGTATGCTATGCCACTTGTCCCTGCGTGATGACGGTAAACACACACCGTCAACGAGAACCAGCGCAGCTCGTCACGAATCTGTTTAGAAAAGGACCCTTCACTACACCATGCATTGTGTTGTGGGCGCCCTCTGCATGTGGACCACCGCGTAGCCACTGTTGGTTGCGGCTGTCCAACCTCACTACCACCTCACCATGGGCGCGCGTTAGATCACCCATTAGTTCCAAAACGTCCTCTCCACATGGTGCCCCACCTTGCTTAGCATGCGCTTCTAGTTCTTACACCCGTTTGCGTGCTCGGCCTTGGATGTGACGGAGCATCTTGCAGCCTCCTTGCCGCCAGGCGGTTTTTGAGAACTGAAATCTTTTTTTTTGAGACTGCCCATAGAGACTGCCCCTAGGTGCTATTTTTATATTGTCGGGCCCCTACTTGATAATGTTTCTGTAGACATTTTTTTATTTTGTGCTAGCTTTGGGAACCTCCAAAACGGCAGGCTTTACGGACCCATTTTACTCACTTGTGGCCCCCGAAGATGATTCTATACAGTTGGTCCCCGCCTCGTGACCCGGTGCCAAGTTGCGTGTATGTAAGCTATTTGCCGACACTTGGCCCATGTAACCTTTTTGGAATTCGTCCCATCAAAAGGTGTTCTATTGCCATTTTGTCTACTTTTGGGGGCATAACATGGCACGGATTGTACCATTGTTTGATTTTGTCCCTTCGATCATGCCCCCAAGACGGCATATTCTGAAAGTGTTCCCGCCTTGGTGACTAGGGTGACTAGGGTGATACGGGATGGGTAGCCATTCTTGCCACCTGTGGACCTATGTTTGTTTTTATCCCCCTTTTGGGGACCCCGATTGCAAATGTGGTTTTCCCCCCTTCATGATTTGTTACCCGCTTTGCGGACTCTAAGAGGGCAAAGGTTATGTCTCAATTTTGGTATCTCCCCGCGCTTTGGGCATCCCCAAGACGGAAGGGGTAATGTAGGATTTTGCCCACATTTGGGCCATGTAGCTAGCCTTGCAGCCGGTTGGGGCTTTTGGACGAGCTAACAGGGCAAGGGTTCCGTAGGTAAGTTTCCCACATTTGGGCGCTACGAGGGGTTGGATCATGTGGCGATATCTACTTTAGTTCCCATTTTGGTGCTCTCCATTCGGCAGTGATGAGGTGGCCCTTTTCGAATTCGTCCAGGAATTCGCCACTTTCATGCTATTTCTCGTGCGACATAGCAACGCTTCAACATTTCCAGCAGATGGTGCACAACTTTTTGGTGAGACGGCAATTGCACATTCCCCTGAAGATTGACACCCCGCTACACCCGTGACATCAAAACCAACAACATTAGTTTATATGCCACAAGTTTCGCTACGTTTTTGCAAAACACCATGTTGGTACCACCACCATTTGCAGCAAACATAACACGAACACCACGAAGAGAAGGCAAAAGATTGCGAGCATTCCACCACCAATGCCAACATGATACTCTCATCCAAATGTGCTACTGAAATACATAATCTCAATCCAACGTGCAACACAACCTTGTGCAAACGTTGGATGTTGAAGCACCTTCCCTTCCACCATTACCACCTCCGCATTCTTCCCACTTCTACCAGCTTATTTACAACCTAGGGTACATACACTACCATGGGTACCAATGCACAAGGATCCCCAACAAGTCAACTTATGGCAAATGATAGAGAGAGCATGTGTGTAGGTCAAAGTGTTGATTTGGTTACGCAACCCACTACATTGGAAATTTTAGTTGTGCTTGATGGAACTGGTCTGAAGAGTGGGGTGAACTGGGTGTGAGATGTTATATTGCCCTATATTAGGAACACAGGTGAAGTGAAGTGAATTGAAGTGAAGCCCCCCCCCCCCCCCGCCGCCGCCAGCCCCTGCGGCCATAGTGATCCGTCCCGCTTTGAAAAGGTCATATCGCTCACTTCGCTTACTTTGCTCCTTTTAGACAAATGTCCGGACATGTGTCCGGACATTAGTCTAAAGTGAGCGAAGTGAACCAAAGTGCACAAAGTGAACGCAAGGAATCCGCCCGGACAGATGTTCGGACAGACTCGGAAGTGAACAATGTGAGCAAAGTTGGCGAAATGAACCGAAGTGAACGAACTAAGTATGTCCCGACACATGTCTGGACAAACTCTAAAATGAATAAGTTGAGCGGAGTGGGCAAAGTGCACCGAAGTGAACAAAACGCGTGGTTCGGACACGTGTCGGCACATTCACAAAGTGACCCGAGGTGAAATAAAGTGACTACAGTAGTAGAGTAGTACACACCCACATAGTTGACGGTTCATTTGTCCTCAAAAATGGCAGCGCGGAAAGCGCCGCAATTTAATCGCAGATGAGAAAACCTTCACATTCACATCTGATGCACCACGTGGCCGCACCCCTCTACAAGGTACACCTTCAGGGGACTCCTTAGCAGTCCTGGACTACATGTTAGCACCAATCATCAGGGGGATGGAGATCTGTCTGACCTCATGTGGGCATCAGGATCTCATACCGGAGCTGCCCCTGTATGCAGCCATCGGCTTGCAGCTCGGCATGGTGCAACATTGTCGGAGGGACGATGCGCGGGACAAAAGGAACTCCTAGTGGGCAAACCTCATATTCCGTCATATGTACGACCAATTGAAACGGCGAGCAGCTCTGGATACAAGGGCTCTGATACAGCTATCTTTCCAACGTACACCTCTTTCCATTTGGTCTTGCCCTCTCATGTGCAGCCGGACGCTGCATGTGTTGCCGGATTTTTGAGCTATGTTGCTTCCTCCTGAGCTACTCCACGTTTGAATCTAGCTCCCTCATTCTTTTCGCTACCCGTCGACGTGCTTGCTCATGCTCATGCAGTTGCCGGCGCGTTGTCCGTAGTTGGTTGCACACGTTGTGCAAGTGCCGGTCGATCACTTGCATGGATCCCTTCATCGGCTGCAGGAACCTAGCGTGCCCATGCGCCCAGTTGTGCCCAACTTTCCACATGCATCATCACATGCTCCGTCAAATTACTTGGGCTTACAAGCCTTGCGCTACCCTCCACTTGCACAGAGTTCCTCACGATGACAGGGATCCCAAGCCACTGGTTGTAGGTCCCGCGGCGGGCCCGGTAGCTTCTTTGGCGTTGCTGAGCATTCAACACAAAGCTCAATGACCCTTCGCTACTCATTAAAAGTCACAGATATTGTGAAGAAGCTTGATTTCAAGATGCACAATAACGGTACTAGATCACGACCAACAAGTTGGATGTGGTCGCTGGCGACGTAGTGGAACACAAGGCACCAATCACTTCGCCGGATTAGAGGCACAACGGGAGGTAGGAATCCATGCACCTGCCGCAATCTTGCTCACACTCTAGCAGCTACCTTGTCGATAGCAGCCACCAAAATTTATACCGTCAGGTGAGGTGTGTCGTATCAAGTCACGTTGATGCTGATATAGTGCTCAAACTGCTCTATGCATTGAAGCTACGATGCAATCCTGCCTGCACAAGGGGCTTTTTTTCAAGACTTCGTGCGCGGGTTGAATTTCAAAAAAATCGCCACTTTCTAAATCCTGTATATTAATGGCCAAGATGAACCCGTCATTGGCCCATTGGTGTGTGGTGATAAGTTGTTTCAATTGAATCGCTTTCGAAAAAGGGAGAGACCATTCGAATCTAAGAAACACATCGGGTGGAACCTTTCAGATCACGCCCCCTCCCAAGGGAAAAGTGGCCGCCACGTAGTTTAAAGAAATGTCATCTTGGAAGGGGGCGAAGGTTTGATTTGATATTTCTTGAACAGTGCGCACATTTTTAAACAATTTTTCAGCCAAGGGCACCGGCAGCTTATTGCTTTGCATGTTAATCATCATTCGTTCTTTGTAGTATCTTTCTAGTACTTCTCTCCGTACATCGATTTGTAGGTTGGCTTGTCTTGTTGATGCTTTTTCTCACGTTGATTAATTTGAGGGCCCATTGCACGTTTGGTCCTCAAGGGTATCGGTCTTCGAAATCCACTTCATTTTCCGGCTTGTGGGATGAGTTGATGTGTAGTGCAACAAGTGGCCCGTCTTGTAGTTCACACAAGCTACAACTCAGGATCGAAATCACGTTCGGTAACCAGCCCAGGTAACTTTGACGAGGTGTTTGGCTTGCCCCAAACACTGCACGTCTAGCCAACCCGACACCACCAACAAGCGATCAACCGGCCTGTCGCACCAGAGCCGCGGTATCTAGTCAGACGCACGGCGCGGGGAAACGCGGGCCTGGTCCCAAATAGGAGCGACGTGGCGCGCCATCACCCAAGCCTATCCCGCAAAACGCATGTGTAAACCCGGAGCAAGCCGAGCCGCGCATTGCGCCGAAACAAACCGGCCCTGCGGGGCCGCACGAACCACGGCCAAGCTGACACCCAGACCATGGTCAGTCCGGCCGATGCAGGCCAACAGCCGTAGACCCATCGCCACCAGAACGGCAAAGGCCCCCATGAGAAGGTCCAACAGCCAAAGCAGCTCCGGGCGCAGCGTGAGCACGACGAAGAGCGCACATGTCGCTCCCGCGCCCGCAACTGCTCAACCGCCTGGTGCTAGCGGGCATCCACAAACGCCCTCGGGGGCATCGGACGGAAGCACGGCAAAGTCGCGTCATCAATTTGTAGGTTGGCTTGTCTTCTTGATGCTTTGTCTCACGTTGATTAAGTTGAGGGCCCGTTGCACGCTTGGTCTTCCAGGGTATCAGTCTTCGAATTCCACTTCATTTTGCGGTTTGTGGGATGAGTTGATGTGTAATGCAACAAGTGGTCCGTCTTGTAGATTTCCTTGTTTTCTGGTGCTTTCCTGAGTGCATGGTTCCAGTGGGATTGAATAGTGGACCGCTGCAATGTCCACGTATGCTTTAAGGTCTACAAGTGGTCCATGAGTATTATTGTGCCTCATCACCCCCCCCCCCCCACCCTCCCCCCCCCCGACGTGAGTGCTCCAAGCAACGGGGTCACACAGAAGTGGGGATTTGCGGCTTGCGCGCCCGTTGGGGGCCCACTGGTCCAACCATGCATGTAAGACAAACAACTTTGCGGGTCCCATCCGGGTATAGTTACTTGGTTGATGCATATTTGAATGGAACACACCATAGGGCATGGACCAAAAAGGTCGCTCATCTCCGTATTCAATGGCGTCACTGTCGTCGCCTTGTATGTGGTCACTCTAGATACCCGTTGTCCCTGCCCCTTGGCCTCCAAAAATTCGAAGAGTTGACGTTGAGGCAGTGCAGGATGGAAAACACATGCAGCACCACGATTGTGAATTGTGTAACAGAAACAAAGGAGTTGTGGTGCTCGCACAGGTGGACTACCACTGTACATGATTGCGACCACCATCGTACCCGGTAGGAACGCAGCATGTGTACGCAGCAGGTCAATGCCATCCAACAAGCCACATACAGGTGCGCACTTCGTCATATGACGTAGAGAAAAGCAACGTAAAATGATGCAATGTGTTTTGCCGATGCACAATGCCGCTACAAGAGCCCAGCTAATTTCAGCCAACGGTGCGCGACTTTGCATGTAGGTTCCGTTATTCCACAGGTCCTTGCGTGGTACTGTCACCGAGCACCAACGAAGGTCCGCCACCAATCTGTATGCATCTGTATGCATTGTGTGGCGGGTGCCCTCTACGTGTGGACCCCCGCGTAGCCACTCTTGGCTGCCGCTGTCCAACCTCCCTATCACCTCACCATGGGCGCGCGTTAGGTCACCCATTCGTCCCAAAACGTCGTCTCCACATGGTGCCCCACCTTGCTTAGCATGCGCTTCTAGTTCTTACACCCGGTTGCGTGCTCGGCCTTGGATGTGAGGGAGCATCTTGCGGCCTCCTTGCTGCCGGGTGGTTTTTGAGAATCGAAATCTTTTTTTCTGTGAGACTGCCCATAGAGACTGCCCCTAGGTGCTGTTTTTATATTGTTGGGCCCCTAGATGGTAATGCTTCCCTAGACATTTGTTTCTTTTGTGCTAGCTTTGGGAACTTCCAAAACGGTAGGCTTTACGGACCCATTTTACTCACTTGTGGCCCCCGAAGATGATTTTACAGAGTTGGTCCCCGTCTTCGTGACCTCGTGCCAAGTTGCGTGTATGTAAGCCATTTGCCGTCACTTGGCCCATATAACCTTTTTGGAATTGATTCCCTTAAAAGGTGTTCTATTGCCATTTTGTCTACTTTTGGGGGGCACAACATGGCACGGATTGTACCATTGTTTGATTCTGTCCCTTCGATCACGCCCCCAAGACGGCATATTGTGAAAGTGTCCTCGCTTTCGTGACTAGGGTGACTATGGTGATACGGGATGGGTAGCCATTCTTGCCACATGTGGACCCATGTTTTTTTTTGTCCTTCTTTTCGGGATCCCGAAGACAACTGTGGTTATTCCCCCATTAATGATTTGCTACCCGCTTTGCGGACTCTAAGAGGGCAAAGGTTATGTCTCAATTTGGTGTCTCTGCGCTTTGGGCATCCCCAAGACGGAAGGGGTAATGTAGGATTTTGCCCACATTTGGGCCATGTAGCTAGCCTTGCAGCCGGTTGGGGCTTTTGGACGAGCTAACAGGGCAAGGGTTCCTTAGGTCATTTGCCCACATTTGGGCGCTACGAGGGGTTGGATCATGTGGCGATATCTACTTTAGTTCCCATTTTGGTGCCCTCCATTCGGCACTGATGAGGTGGCCCTTTTCGAACTGGTCCTTGAATTTGGCACTTTCATACTAGTTCTCGTGTGACCTAGCAACGCTTCAGCATTGCAAGCAGATGGTGCACAACTTTTTGGTGAGACGGCAATTGCACATTCTCTCAAGATTGACACCCTGCCACACCTGTGACATCAAAACCAACAACATTAGTTTGCACACCACAAGTTTCGCTACGTTGTTTCAAAACACCACGTTGGTACCACCACCATTTGCAGCAAACACAACACGAACACCAGGAAAAGAAGGCAAAAGGTTGGAACCATTCCACCACCAATGCCAACATGATACTCTCATCCAAATTTGCTACTCAAGTACCTAGTCGCAATCCAACATGCATGTTGGATGTTGAAGCACGTTCCCTTCCACCATTACCACCTGTGCATTCTTTGCCACCATTACCAGCTTATTTACGCGCTAGGGTACATACCAACTACCATGGGTAACAATGCACAAGGATTTACAACAAGTAACTTATGGCAAATGATAGCGAGAAGAGTTGTGTAGGTCGATTTTTTTTTTGGTTACACAACCCACTACATTGGGAATTTTAGTTGTGCTTAATGGAATTGGCCTGAAGAGTGAGGTGAACTGGGTGTGAGATGTTATATTGCCCTATATCATCAACACAGCTAATGTCTTGAGAGACGCGCTGCTGCTAGCCTAGGTGTCAGTGTTGAAGGAGCATACATTGTGGTGGGAGAAGCATTGTGTTGTGTCGTGGTAGATAGCGGGTTGTCGGTGTGGCCATGACATGCACACGCAAGTCCACACCATCTTTTGGCTCGATGGTTCTTGTGCCATAACACAGGAAGCATGTCTTTGCACCCTGTATATGTGCGACATCGTGCAATTGAGTTGTCCCATATGCATTTGTACCATTGGTCACCGAAGTGGTGTTTTTGAAATCAAGAGTATCACGCACCTACAAGACATTCAAGTATCGCAATGATAGTGGATTGGTGCCATGTGCCGCCGTTGGCTTGAAGAACCAAACCAAAATATCGCCTATGATATACACGGGATGGCGGCCTACAACGGTGAGGCTTGTGGGACCGCACACTATCAGATGCGCAGGAGCCATACCACTTGGGGCCACTAGAGGTGTGCATGTGGTCTGCGGTGTGTAGCTACACCCGGCTCCATGCACATTGCATTTCTGGCACTTCCAATGGGTCTGCTTTGAGCTTCTTGCGCAGCTGTTGCACTTCTCCACCAGCTTGGGGACACTAACTTGGGCAGTGAGGGGAACATGTACCGCATCATTCCCCACACTAATCAAACAAGGTGTTTTCCCACCGTGTGCAACGTCCAGGTTGTGGCACGCACTAAACACATTGACCGTGGCAAACTGCAACATCATCCCGTTGATCGCCTTGTACGAGGCACTAAAGCCTTGTTCCTCCGTGTGTTGCAGGGTCAACGGTTTGAAAGAGTCAGCACCTCGTCATAGCCGCCGATATTGCCCCACCCACCGTGACAAAAACCGAAGATCGAGTGTCCCCATGAAAACATGCAAGCAATGGTCTTTTGGGACCAGCGGCGTAGACAACTGGTCATGCAACCGTCACCATCAAAATATGCAGATTTGTGCGCCAGAGGGATTTTGTCAAGGATGAAGTGTTCGGCTTGTCTGATACATGCTACATCATCTTTCGTCCCCAATAGTTCAATTTTCACCATATATGCCTCAATTTCTCTTTTACATGGCTTGATTTGTTGTCTGCATGCGCTCGACTTTCATCCCAAAAGCCAAACATTCGCCAATGAAATGTGTCCAACATGTATCAACTTTTGTCCAAGCTAGCTCAACTTTCTTCCTACACAACTCAATGTTCAAACCAAAAATTGAAATTGAAATCCCTCAATTCTGTTCCTACTTACCTCTCTATCGTTTCAAGTACCTGAATTTTCATTCTACATTTTTTTCAATGATGCATTTTTCATTCTACATGACATCTTACATCCTGAGTTGCTATGTATAAACAACTGCGTGCCTCAAATTACGTTTGATGTGCCTCAATCTTCGGTTGTTTTCCGAAGATGGCTTTGAGTTGGCTCTTTTGGACATCTTCAGGGAGCCCTCGGACATACACGATACCTAATGCATGAGACGCCCTGAGGTTTCCTAACCGTATGTGGATTCGGTCCACACAAACCGTAGTGAAAGCAACGACGTCCCTGGTACACCAAGCTGGGATGCGTGCACATTTACACCTTGGGCCCCCCCTTTTTGACAGAGTCGGAGAAACTCCAAACTGTAACTTTGCATTGTCCTTTGCACACAAGAAGCCTATAAAAGGAGGAATGGAGGATGCATTGGAGACTATAAAAGGATTATTTGCGAAGAAAGGGAAGAGGAAGAAAGGGACAAGAGTTTGGATTTTGCATCTGAGAGCAATTGTTCCCCATGGCAAAGCAATTGTTATGTGGGTTTCACAGTTTGGAGATCTTCCACCCTCAGCTTCCGACTTTTGACGATGTTTGACTCACGCCCTGTTTGACGATGTTTGACTCCCTCAGCTTCCGATGTTTGAATCACGCCTGGATGTTTGACTCAAGCCTAGTACAACAAATTTCTTGGTCGGATTGGCAGATTTACGTGCTGAAATACGAGCGTATTTATGCGGTACAGTGAAGTCAGTGCCCAAGCAGGTGAAGCAGGCGATTCACATTCACACATGCGACAGGCCGCTCCCGGATGCTTGTCGGTTATAACGCGGCGGATATAACCACCACTCAAGTATAACATTCTCACAGGCCTTATGCGGAGATTGCCAGCGTGCGCGCAGGCAGACCCGTTGCCGCTCACGCATCAAGTCCCTGGACTTTGTCAACCGAGCAGTGGCGACTTTCGAATTTTTGGTGGACTGGCATCACTGGGACTGCCTTGGTGATCACAGTCATTCTATTGTGCTACCCCACTGCCAATCCGATGTACTAGTTGATACGTGCTTCAGATGCTTTCGTGTCAATTCCTCCTGAAACATTACATCACATTGAAACCTTCCTTTTTCCTACTAGAATTTGTCCCTAAACCCTACACAACCTGCTTATGCAGCTTTTCACCCTAGGCTGATC
This sequence comes from Eutreptiella sp. 'Long Island Sound 2002', assembly GCA_964036045.1. Taxonomy (NCBI): domain Eukaryota; phylum Euglenozoa; class Euglenophyceae; order Eutreptiales; family Eutreptiaceae; genus Eutreptiella; species Eutreptiella sp. 'Long Island Sound 2002'. The sequence goes on from OZ038379.1 coordinate 172,103,536, forward strand.
AAAAATCTAAGTTTTCGAAACTTGTTTTTTTGATACCGTGATCGCCTAAAATCATCATCCAAGGTATGTAAAGCATGTTTTAGCCCGTATTTATGTAGTTTCCATCCTATTTTGGGTGTGTGTTGCTCGGGGGAGATTCTCTGCGAGGTGGACTTGCCGAAGGCAATAGAATTTGAACGCGGGTGTAAATCTATTAACAGCCGCTGGTACAGTACAGCATTGTTGTCAAAGGTGACTCATAAAATCACAACCCCCAATGACTGAAAAGTGATCTTAGTGATCGAGGAACTCAAAAAGGTGTGGTTGCGACTCACGTGAAGGATTGATGCTCCAAAACAGGTCACGTGAAGGAGCTCACGTGACTCACGACATATGTTAGAGTAAGAAAGGGTGCCGGTGGGATGAAGGGCGACCTGCCAAACCTCCTAATGTTTCACCAAATGGTGATGAAATTTTTCTTCCGACGCCTTCGGCACCTTCGATGTTATTTTCAATGTGAACAAAACTTAGATTTGTTTAAAGTACCCTGAATTTGGCTCCAAATGCAGGATGTGGAGTGTTGAATCTTGCTCCGTAACAACAGGTCAGCGGACTTCGATAGCGGGTCAGGGTAGGGCTAGTTGGCGACAGGCAATTCCGCCGCTCCATACGATGCCCGGCATGGGTCACATCGCTACAGCAGGCAGAACTTTTCGGCATATACTATGCATGTAAAGTCGCCGTCTACCGCGGCCACAGGTCCGTTGTGGTCGGCACAGACAGTGACGCCAGCAGGTTCCAAGTTGCAGGACAGAGGGCCACTGCTTGCTCTCAGGCCCACCAGAGAATTCTCAGGCGCCTGTTCTGGCTCCGGCTTTGGAGCCACGTCAAACTCGGTGTGTTTCGGGTCGATACTGCGGAGAACCTCGCGGACCCGCTCAACCGCCTGCGTACCTTTCCCAGCAGGTGGCACGCTGTCTTGGACGCCAATGACAGGCTTCAGCTCTCGGAACGCAGCACACACAAATTTCTGCGTCTTTATTATCTGCCTCAGACCCCTTGGAGTTTAGCACAGGGCGGGGGGGGGGGTGACAAAGGCTAGCACAGGACCAACGTGAGTCCGGGGCTCGCATTCGCGAGCACTTTGTGCAGTCGCTCCATGGAGGAAACCTGATTTGTGCATGTTCACGGGGGCAGGGATGTAGGGGCTAAACCATAGTTACGCAGCCCTCGAAGTAAAGTAGCTTCAGCACATTCGGCATCCCCTGCACCCCCCCCCCCCACTCACTCATCACCCTCTCCATCTCTCCGATAGTCTCCTTTTGCATTAAGGCAGTCAGGCCCGCCCACCCACCCATTCGTCTATGTCCCGCAGCGACGCGCGGAATCACGACCATCGCAGTCACAACAGTGCAGTGCAGTCGGTCCACGGAGGAAACCTGATTTGTGCATGTTCAGGGGGGCAGGGATGCAGGGGCTGAGCGCAGAGGGATTTCAAGAAGTACCCCTGGGGTCCCTCCAGCGCATCGTGGCCCGAGACCCACCCTTGGGCCTTGCTTTCTTGCGCGGTCCCCATGACTGGAAGACCTCGCGTGTGGTGAGCGGCGTTTGGTTGACGTCGCGTCCCTTTTGGCCCAGCGAGTGGGCCGGATGCAGGAGGTGGGGTATGCGGGGGGGGGGGGGATGAGGGGTTGTGGGGGAGCATGGGAGGGGCATGGGGTGAGCGACGAGGAGGGGGGGGAGGGGGGGGCGTCCACCACCACCGCGCCAACCCCCCCCCCCCAGCCAAGCCGCAACCCAACCCCCCCCCCCCCCCCCAACCCCCCTCAAAAAAAGTTTGAAAGAACGGTTCGCCTTCGAGTCCGGCTCGGAGAGCGACGACGCGACGATCCCCCGTACCAAAAGGTCCAACCCCCCCCCCCCCCACCACCACCACCACCGCACGGCCAACGAAGGCCGTCTCCCCCCAACCCACCAACCCCCCCAAGACCGCCACCCCCCCCCCCCCGACCCGACCAAGACAGACACCCCCAAAGCACCACATCCAGCCATCGGCGGTAGTCATGAACGAATCTAAGAGGGTAGCAAAAAATGTGGACAGCAAACATGGTGCAAACTAGTGCTGCAACAGACATGATTGCTCGGTGTATGCACTTGAAAGTCGGATATGCTATCCCTAACCCTACTAGTGACTCCTTTCTATTTCGTTCTCCAAAGGCAACGAAGTATCCTACTATTGTCTTTACTTGGCGTCAGCTGCAAGGGATAGTACGGACGCCCTCGCATGCTCACTTGAAGGGATTGAAAACCGACTTGCATGTCGCCTTGAGTCTTGGTGGGGAACTGCACATTACTTCGAAGCATGTCAGCGTTGGTGAAACAACCCTGAGGGTGCCGCGCTTGCTCAACCCATCGACTGATTTCTTCTTGACACTCCTTTGCCGCCTCCCGTGCTTCGTTGTAAACATAATCATATCGTGGGAGATGGTCATACGTGTTTTCACGAGGAAGCTTGGAAGCCTTGTTGGGCAGCATTGCATGTGCCAACACACGTAGCTCCATCACTTCATCTCTTGCAGCAAATCCTTCTTTGGACTTATCGAGACCGTGCACCAAGAACTTGTTCCAAGAAATACAGTTTGAAACCTAGAAGGTCAGAGAAGGTGCAGTGTGGCATTCAAAATGCACACCAAAGGGCACTCCGGGTTAAATTATCCCCACTACTTGCCAGATCACAAAATGTTGACCAAGTGATGCGCGCATGGTATACCTCATCACAGTTATACGTTGCAGTCAATTTCGCGATTGCTTCCACATATGGCCACAGCATGCTCTCTTTAAAGGGCATTTTCGGTAATGGAGTCCATCCTGGTGGAACGTAGTGAGTTCGGTGAGTAAACCGAAGAACGCGCCGAACTGTTCCCTGAATTTGCTTCACCGAAGATTGCGAAATTGGCTTCCAAATGCGGCCACGTGTTAGCTCGCAGGTCTTCGTTGCCCATTGGGCAGAGTCTTTCATTAATTGCTCATAGTGCTCCAACTTTCCAATTATGAAAGTAATTTCTGATAAGAAAATGGAGTATGTCTTTCAAGGGCATGTTGGACGCAGCACGATCCACGTTGCCAAGCGTCATCAAACATGGGCGGCAGCTGCATGCCCAACAAACAGTGATAGTTGATTCTTGCACACAATTTGGGAAATTGAGGGTGTGTGATGGCATTGTTCTCTGGGGTACGAAGGAAAAGATGTGCTCTTTGGCCCCCAACATCATGGGTTGTTTAACAAGTGGAACCTAGGTATGGTAGGGGGGGGGGGGGTGCAGCGTTCAAAATCCAAAAATTAATTGGGGGATCCTTTTCTGTCCCAGACTAATGATTTTACAACTGTTAATCATCCGGTGCCATACCTTGGGGTATTCCACGAGAAAGCCCCACAAAAGGGGCCCACGCTTGATCCAACAACCCTGTTCGAGGTGATTTGGTCCCCACTACTATGAGACCGTGTCAAGTTGCCGAAAAAAAACCACCAGCGACGGCGCAGTTCTCTTCACCCGTCCATGCACCCCCTCCAAAGAACCCTTGATGCATCAGAACAGGCAACATCAAACTAGGGTGACTTTAATTTTTGATCTAAAGGGACACGGATGCTCTTTGCCCCTCTACATCATTTGAGGTTTGCACTATTTGAAGATTCATCAATGCACGTACCGAAGAACTGTGTAGAAATGTGTAGAAATGCTCAACCCCATCACCGTTCAAAAGAGGAAGATTCCATACCTAACGATGCATTGTTGTCAGCACTGCATTTCTGCGAAACATAGACGTTTCCTTCTTTTTCATATTGGTGGAAGCCCTCGGGTTGGGGGCAACATTTCAGTGGTCCTTCAAGAGTGCGACGGCGGTCACGAATATCGGTGGGTGGGTGAGCGTCGGAGTAGGGTATCATAAGCAAAGTCCTTGATATCCTTCCAGTTGCCCTTGCCGAATCGCTCAAGCCCGGCCAATAAAGCATTGTCCTCGTTGGCGCACCACACAATCCGCTTTAGGGTGCCGGCTGGTGTCCGCTGCCTCGTCGCTCTATGGAGAAAAGATTGGGATATAACTTTCCCAAGATGGGCGACAGAGAGCCATCGTGATACAACGACAACATTGTACCTTGTTTGCGGATCATTGGCATCGACAATAAATTCGAATGGGTCTTCTTTGGCACTGTGTTGTGCAGCCCTTTTGCCTAAAAGATATCAAAGGTGGGGAATTAATAGTGACATGTCAAAAGGCGGATTGGAAGACAGCGGCTAGTCGACATGGGCGGTTGCCATTGTATATGTCTGTCGACGTGCCAGTTGACACTTGGACTCTAGAATTTTACTTCTTGTAGCACACATACGAACCTTCGCTTCGTTTGGAATGTGCAAGTAACCGATGTGCAGACCCGCTTTCAGATGATAGCACGGGGCTACTTGTCTGCCTTTTGTGGGTTAGATGCTTGCCTTTCTGAGATAACAAGGAAAGGCAGAATCGGCAAAGAAGTATGCACGCATGCGACCGGGCGCCCTTGCCAACACGCGCCACAAGGCGGTATCCAGAAATGATAAGGTAGGGCGAGACGGACCGAAGCACATCGGCTGCCTGTGGATAGATGGAACAATGTCAAGAGATGGGGATAGACAAGGGGTTTGGGATCTTGATGGGGCTTGGGAATGGGCTTGAGCAAAAAAATTACACCTTCGGTGTGCGCCGGTGACCAATGCTCAATCGTGATAGCGATGCTCCGGCAGTTGAATGCCATTTTCCCTTGATTGATGGGTCCTTGGTGTTCGGCAACAGGTTCTTGCATTTCACGAACCGAAAGGAGCCAATTAAAGGGAGGAAATGTTTATAAACACACACAGGCAATTTGCAAATTTATACCTACAAGCGATTTGCAAATGTGATAAATTGAAGGAGTTCATCTCGAAGGGGCGCGTGCCGACTCCGCGTCAACTTAGGTAGAACTTCATTGATCTGGAAGAGTAGTTACATTTGGGTACGATGTATCCATGAAAGGAATAAAAATCTACGAATAGAGCATAGCACACATGGAAATCCTCTATGCCTTTCAACGACGTGGCACCATAATGGTACACAGCTTACATCATGGAATGTGTGACAAACTCCAACGCGGCCCTCTAAAATTCAACATCCAAGAGAAAGAATTCTTCTTCCTCCTTCACAAAGACTTGCTTCGTTTCAGATTCCATGCCATGCAGCAATGCCAGTAGACTCTAATCCCCACTTTTTCAACGAATGGGACATGAATGCAATGGATTTTCCCCTCATGGAATTGTCTACCATGAAGGTAAGCGGGTGCTCCCTGAGCGACCTTGATTTGACAACCATGCGTTTTCAACCAGTCAACCTCCTAACTACTTTGTTCGCTTTGTCTAAGAAAATTGAACACTACCCGACACACGCATTGCGGGCAGCAAACCCATGTTCCTCTAACCATTCTGCTGTGACTTTGATGGTCTTGGGCTGGGGCTTGAACTTGAAGTCGAAGATGAACTCTTTGTCTTGTTGTTGGTCTGGGAATGTCTTCGTTGGCTGGCCTTGGACTCGGTCCTGATCTTAGTCTCAGTGCCCAGCGCGTTTCCGTCGTGTCTGTGCTTGACATTAGGATCTCTTAGAGCCAACAAGCAAACTGTGGGTTTAGCCGGTTGTAGCGGCCCAACCACGAACAGAGCATAACCTGGAGCGGTGTCCCGCTACTGTGAGGAGCCGCCTTCAGGCTGGCCCTGTGCTCCGGGGCCGTGGTACTTGGGGTGGGTTGTTTTAGCTTTTCCCCCAGGACGGTAGGGATGACCATGTGTTTGGTGAACTACAAAACAGGCATCCGAGTGCCTTTTGTGCCCGTCAGCAGCGACGCCAAAGACGCTGAGGTGACAGTGTCTGGACGGCGGCGTGCGACGGCGTTGTTAAGGAGTCTTTGAAGCCACGAAGTCTTGTCTGTTGTGAGCAGTATGCGCCGTCCATGTTAGAGATCAGCCGTGAGAGCGATCGTGACAAGATATGGAGGTATCAAGAGGAGCGCTACAAGGAGCGTGCAGAAGTACGACGCCTACGTGAGGAGTTACGATTTCAAGAAGAGGAGACACAGTGCTTGCGCAAGGAGAGAAACGAAGCGCGTTCAGAGCTTGCGGAGATTCAAGATCAAGTTAAGAGTGGACGGCCACCAAGGTTGAGCAGTGGGCGGCGCACGACGCACCGTGGGCGACGCAGAAATCGCCGCTTTGAGCAAGAGAAGCGAGCGCAGTCATGTCCTGTGGAGAAAGGTAAATCTAGATCGTGATGGAGTGGCTTCTGAAGTTGAGGTCGAGCGCGCCCTTTGCACGGCGTCAATCGTAGATGAGCACCACGAGCGCGATGGAGAAGCGCGTGTTGTAGCCCCCAAACCACCAAACCACAATGAAAGTGACGGAGAGATGTGTAACCAGGCGCAGAACTAGTGAAGTTCACGGCGCCCCCTCACGCATGCAAGCGCCCCTGTGACGACAGCCCCACCTACGTACCCACCTCCCCTGCCTGCAGATGAGAAACAATTATTTATGAACGGCATACAGTGAAGTCACAAGCGCGTTGATGTCCGCCAGGGATACAGGAGGAAGATTTGATTGCCCCGTTGCAATGAGCTCGCTTGGCTATGTACGAGTCCCTGGACTGGAGTTGCGAGGTCGCCCGTTGTCTAGAGCGAGTCGCCGGCAGTGAAGAGCGACGCCCTGGTCCTGAGTGCCGATAGCTGGGAGGAGCCACGACAGTGGTTTGAGCGCGGTCTGCCGCTGTGCTCGGAGCGAGTCCACGAGGCCGGGCTGCCGTAAGCCAGCCGGGTCCACAGGCTGCCCCTGCATGACCAGGGTTAAGTGTCAGCATTCATATTATCATTCCAGTTTGCACATCCACGCGCCTCACACGTGTTGCCAGGCCAAACCTCCAACGTTTGCTGTTGTGAGACTCTGTTTTTTATACTAGGCTTTGAGTGTCTGTGTTATCTGCTCTTTGAACTTTGGTTATTCAGAGTGGAACACTCTGTTGTTGGTTGTTGTTTTGGTTCCTCTAAGTCTAGGTCTCTAAGCGACGTGTACATGGTCTCTGAGTTTGGTTGGCGGATGACAGCCACAATTTACTGAATGTGAATTTTCGACTTCGTACTGAGGTGTTTTGTCCCCTCAGCAGTGCTTCTAAAGGCACTACCTATACGTATACAGTGTGCAATAGCCTTTTGTTTCCGCTAGCTGCCTCTTTTTGTACTGCTTTTGGGCAGTTGTCTTCGCAGCTTGCAGTGCCACTGAACTGAGCACACAGTGTGTGAACACTCAACATGTTTACACATCTTTCCTTCGTGCTAAGTGTGCCAGGGTTTGTCAGGTGAGTTTTTTTTTTTTACTTAATACAGCAGCACAGGTGCATTGGTTGTGAGAAACTTGCAGGGTTTTCCCCTTAGGTTGGAAAACTTTTGCAGGGTTTTTCAAACTCGTGGCTTTGTAGATAGGGGAAATTTTCTAAAACTGCTTTGCAGTTTGGGATTGCCCCTAGGAACAAATCTGTGAGGGGAGTTTGTTTATCACACCCCCTGCAATGTATTTAGAGAAATGGGGTTTTGACAGCCTAAAGCACTTAAGGCTTTCCCCCAACCCTTCTATTTTTGTCCCCCACACTTTCTGAGTGTCTATTTTTTCCCTATTTTTAGGCGTACTCAGATCAGACTAGACCCCACTGCTGGGTCTTGTACAGTACTGGCTCAGGCCATTAAACCTATCTATTTTTCTATCAGCCCAAGCAAGGTGCTGGGTGCCTGTAGGGCCCCTGGATCCCCATGCTTGAGCTTGTGAGGGGGTTGTAATAGGTTTGAGTCCCTCACACAGCGTGAAGCGCGCGCGTGAAATCGCGAGATCAGAATGCTAGATCAGCGACGCGCGCACAGCGCAATATGAAATCTTTTGACTGTAAAACTCTTTGTTTTTATAGTTAAAAATGCATTGATTCTGCATATTGCATTGTTGTGATTGGTTTGCTTGTTGGCGGCGTACCATTTTCGACATAGCCTTTTTCAAGGTTCAGTTTACTTGTGAACCGATGTCGGAGCTCCCAATGGCTATGGGCAATGATATCACCCGTGATTCTCGTCGGCGGCGCTTGCACCTTTTGGGAGTGTTTCCATCCTTGGCCCCCACGGGTTGCTCGCTTTCCGATTGCCCGGTTTCATGGTCTTCGTGTAGATCAGATCCGCTTTCCATTTGGCTTCCACTAGCATCAACTTGAGCGACCCGAGCTTTGACCACGCCCTTTGCCTTCTCAATTTTATACAAGGATGGCTCCAACTCAATTAAATCATCACCCGCCGACGGCTCATGAAGTTGCATATTGTGATTGATCTCAATATTTCCCGTCACCGATGTCTCCTCACGTTCGAAACAATGGTTCTAAAACCAAAACCACTTTTGGAAATCCTTGAAGTCCTTTCTTGAATGTCCCGTGATTGTTTGCGAACACACCGGCAACGATAGTGAGAGCAAAAGCACAGACTCCAAAGACTCAATCCAACAATGGTAGAGTATCCGGCGAGAGGCTCTCACTGGCAGGCGACTCGCTCATGACCAGCAGGCACATCCTGCGCTCTGAGAAAGCCACGGCTCCACAGCAGCCCTTCGCTCCAAACTTTTCGGCGTCCATTGCTCGCAGCGCTTTCGCCGGCGGTCGCAAGTCGCTCTCATGCCCAAGCAGACTTTATGCTAATAACAGAGATAAAAGAGGGGGCTGTCAAGTCACTTCACCTTCGTTACTGGCGCCGATCTGGCGCGCTGGCTCGTAGTACCATGGCGCCTGCTGTGGCGCCGTCCTCTATGAGTCTTGCGACGTTCATCAGTCAACCTTGGTGGCTTTCCTGTTTTCACCAACTTCTGCAGCGTTGCCAAGCGCTCCTCTGCACAGTTTCGTTCGTGGCGCAGCCTATCAACGTCAGCACGCAAGTCTCGAAGCTCCTCTTGAAGGGCCTCAGTTCGGCGCCACGCTCTGTCTCTCTCATCACGATAACGTTCGCATCTCTCTCGCAAAGTTTCACCATCACCAGCCATCTTGGCGTGACTCTGAAGCGCCGGCACTGAAAGTTACAGCCTGCAGCAGAAACTGGTTCACGCGCAAAGCACAACGTCTTCCAACAGCACAGAACACGGCCTGAAGCGCGTCGCTGCTTGATGTCGAAGGTCGTGAAGGTGAAGGGCGGCGCAGCACTGGAATGCTTCGGCGGCGCCCCACAGGATAGCAAAGCGGCGCTGCACAGTATTCAGTTGCTTGGCGCCGCACGGCGTATGTCCAACAGAATCTGCGTCCGCTGCCGCCACTGATGCAACACTGAACGGCGCCGGCGGCGCTGCTGATAGGCACAAAAGGCACACGGATGCCTGTTTTGTAATTCAACTACCTGTCGTTGGTGTCCATTTCTTTATCCTGACCCATCAGTAGAACACGGCGTTGCACAGGAGATGCTGGAATACGGTACTGCACTGGATTATTGCACCGGAGTACTGCACTGGAGTAGTCGAATCACATAGTAAAACAGGCATCGTGTGAAAAGGATGCCGTAACATGCACAACAATGCAATATGCAGAATCAATGCATTTTTAACTATAAAAACAAAGAGTTTTACAGCCAAAAGATTTCATATTGCGCTGTGCGCGCGTCGCTGATCTGGCATTCTGATCTCGCGATTTCACGCGCGTGCTTCACGCTGTGTGAGGGACTCAAACACCAAAGGTCCCTTTATCCCTTGTGGACGCAAGCGCCCACCTATCTTGTATGCACATGTCAAAGGGACAGGGCCATGCTGTTATCATCGGCGCTAGAAGATTTTCGGGGTGCTGAGACAGGGTGATGAATGAAATAGGATCATAAGGGTGAGTCCATTAGCATAAATGAGAGTTGTAGCCATGGAGGTTGCTGGCGCTCTCGTAACCGGCGATGTAGAGGGTTCCGGACCCAAAGAGGAAAGGTATTCGTCTGAACCAAGAGGAGTGGGTGTAGAAGTCACAACTTGGACCCAATGCTAGTGAGGTGTGATCATGGGAGGGCAGCAAGTGCTGAAAATCCTTGATGCGGAACTTGCGGACTATCGGTAGGACCCCGCTGGAAAAAGCGACTAGGGGTTGGGGGTTGGGGGTAGATGAGACGGCGAGAAGACCAGGCCGTACCGTGCCCATCTGGCATAGTGGTCAGCGACCTCATTCCCTTGGAACGCTACGTGACCCTTTATCCACTCGCGCCGAAGCAATAGAACGGGGTGGTGTTCCAATAGGTCCGCAATGGCTGCCATCCAGGTCCCTAAAGGAAGAAGGACATTGGGGGGGGCAGACTCTGTTCCCTTGGTGGTGGTGACGCCCTATTTATTGTCTACTAGCAGACATACAAGGGAATCGGGGTAGTTGCGGGAGACCCAGCTAAAAGCCATGATGCAGACTCAAAATGTTGACCCTAGGGAGTGCGCCCAGGGTCAAGATTGGCATAGTATGTGGGTCATAGACCCTGTGAAGATGGCTGCTGCCGAACGGTGGCTAAGCTTTCGGCTGGAACCGTCCAAGTATATCCGGATGGTGCCTAGGGGGAGCGTTCGGCACGCGTTCACTGCCCCTCACATCCCCATGCCTTGAGGACATGTTCTTCCAAGAAGTGGGGGGTAAACAGGATGCGGAAGAGATGGCCGTACTTGTCTCTGGACACGAGTTTCGCATCATGCCGGGGGGGGGGTGGGTTGTGGTATGGTGTCTTGGCTTCGGAGGAATGGGGGGACTAGGAGGTGGTGGTTGCTGTGTGTGAAGGGACACGCTTTCATGGGCGGCTGATGGAAGAGGAATTCGTCATCATCGTCGAAGTGGTGGTCACCATCGAAAAAAGTGATGGTTGCTTAGGGGAGAGAGCGACCAGAGGGGGGGCGGGGCGGCGGCCCTGTTTCTGGTACCGGACGATGACCTTTCGGCTTAGCGGGAGGTTGCGTACTTTGCAAGGCCTCCATTTTCTCACGTTGGGGTAGGTGAGGCGAAGTGCGTAAGCTGTGTGCAGACACATGTGCTTTATGTGTGTTGCTTTGGAGTGATGTGTTTGTGGTTCGGTGAGGTCCGCGGTGATTTGGGAAATTATCTTCGGGGGTTGGGGGGGCTGCCTGGGAGGTAGCGCCGTAAGCAGCTGACTGTTTGCACATGGATTGCGGTGCCGAGATGGTTCAGCCCCAGCACTAGCTTGTGGCGGGACTGGTAGCGGCATTATTCCGAACCCATGGGGGTGATTTTTTGCTTTGCGACCTCCCTCAAGATAGTTTGTTGCATGCGAGCGATGGCGTCGGGAGGGAGAAGACAAGATAAGACACAAGGGGGATTAGTTGGAAGTGGACGAGCTTCACTGGTTCCGACGAGGTGATTTGGAGTTGGTGGAGCAAGGTCATGTAAGATGGTATTTCATGGAGAATCATGGAGTTGAGCTCAGCTTGGTGGTTAGACGCGACGACGAAGGCACTAGATACTCTTAGATCCTGCCGTTTTTGCCGGTTGCGTGGTGCATGGTGGTGAAGCGGGCGGACGTGGCCCCTCTGAAGGTTTTTGGAGGGGCCCTTTGGATTGCTTGGATTTCTGTTTTTTGCAAGTTCATATGAACTCCCATCTGTCTGGTGGTGGTATCGAAAAAGAGGAGTGCCTTGGAGGCGTATTTGGGGCACTTAGGGCTAATTGAAATGTTGTGTATGAATGCATGAGACGATTTTTTCTCTTGAGGGGGGGGTTATGCCGTAACAATGTGTGGAAAAGAGTGTTCAAATGGACAATAAATAGGAAAGGCGACAAGGCGTCGGTAGGACGTCGAGATGTGAGAAAACATGGAATCGGTGGCCATGATTATATCATCCGATGGGGCAGATGTGATATGTGGGAGCTGGCTCTCATAGTACTCATCAAGCGCCCGGATGGACGCTTGAAAGTCCTTGATATCACCTTTTTGTTAAGAGAACGAAACATCGAACGCTGTTGGGGTGGGGGAACGCTGACTACTAGGCATTTGGTTTGGAGGGTGGCCGAGCAGGGCTGCTGGAAAGATATTTCCATGTCTAGGATGTTGATGTCCAGGATAGGCATGCTGCCGACGAGGGAAGGGGAACACAATATGTAGTGGAGCCTGGGTTTTGAGTCAAAAGTGCCTCGGCGTATAGACCTCCATCATCTCTCCATGCGTTGTCCACAACCGGTACTGCCGCATGCAAACTTCCAGGGTGATTGTCTGGAAACTCCGGGCTGAAAGGGCTGCAACACATCAAGCGCTCCCTAGAGTCCTGCATGGGCACCCGCATGTTATTTGCAAAGTGACGCCCCACCGTGGACGCTGCCACGAGGCTGTCCTCGCGCAACGGTTCGTGGCGTTGGTCCTGTAGCCCTTGGCATGCAATGGTCAGACAGCGGGCAACCCCATGGGCGGTGTGCATCAGCGCTTGGTCAAAGCGCTATAGCCGTGTTAGGCCGGCGGTGGCGGCGGCGGCGCTTGGAGGGGTCCGGGAGGCCGGCGCGGGGGCGGCGCCGGCAGTTGGGGGGGCGCCCGTGGTCTTGACGGGGGCGGCCCTGGCGGTTGCGGGGCGCCCGGGGTCCCCACGGGGGCGGCAGCCTCAGCCGCAAAGGTGTTGCGGGGCGGCTCGGCAGGGGCGGCAGCGCTTGGCGGGGCCAGGGGGGCGGGCACGGGGGCGGTCCCGGCGGTTGGGGAGGCTCCCGGGGACTTGATGGGGGCAGCCCCGGCGGTTGGGCGGGCGCCTGGGGACTTGATGGGGGCGGAGGCCTCAGCCGCGAAGGGGTTGCGGGGCAGCTCGGCAGGGGCGGGGGCGGCGCTTGGGGGGGCCTGAGGGCTGTCCCGGCGGTTGGGGAGGCGCCCGGGGACTTGGTGGGGGCAGCCCCGGCGGTTGGGCGGGCGCCCAGGGACCTGATGGGGGCAGCCCCGGCGGTTAGGGGGGCGCGCGGGGACTTGATGGGGGCGGTGGCCCCAGCCGCAAAGGGGTTGCGGGCCGGCTCGGTGGGGGCGGGGGCGGCGCTTGGGCCGGCCTGGGTGCAGTCTCGGCGATTCGAAAGGCGCCCAGGGACTTGATGGGGGCATCCCCGGCGGTTGGGCGGGCGCCGGGGAACTTGATGGGGGCGGCCCCGGCGGTTGGGCGGACACGCGGGGACTTGATGGGGGCGGCGGCCTTAGCCGCGAAGGGGTTGCGGGGGGGCTCAGCAGGGGCGGCGGCGCCGCTTGGGGTGGCCCAGGGGTCCGGCCGGACGGCGGCCGGCGGGGCAATTGGGGCCTCTTCGCGGGCCTGGGGAGCAACGGCAGCGATTGCGTCTCGCGGGTCGCTGGGGGGCTCAACCGACAACGCGAGAAAAACGTCAATCGCTGCGTATGTCACCTACGCCCAGAGGGGGACCGCAACCTCCGATGGGATCAGCTTTTTCAGTGGGCCAAGGTGCCTTGGGTCCAAGGCTCTTCCCCATGAGCGTGGTGCAGGTATGTTGCAATGAAACGTTGGGTGAGTGTGTAGAGGCGCGGGGCCCCAAGGACTTCACGGGGCTGTCAACGGTAGATAACACGCTCCGCGGCAACGACGAGTGCCGCCGCCACAAGCGCAGCGTAGACCTCCGCCAACATGTGCGTTGCATTGTTTGGGGGGGGGGGGGGGCTCCCCCGGCGGAGCCTCTCACGGAGCTCTTGCTCGTTCCGACCCAGCGCGAAAGCGAAGGTTGCGCACCTTGCAAATCTGTACGCGCGTTCGAGCCACTCGTGCGCCGCCCTCGTAAAGGACAAGGACAAGAGGTGCCCGGCTATCATCATGCGGCGGACCCGCCATGCGGCTGGACCGCCACCGTCGGCGCCAACGACGTGGTATGAGGGATCTTCAAGGCATGCCCCGGGAATGCGCATCATGGCCAAGGGGAAGCACAAGAGGTCGTCCTTAATGGGGGAGGTGGCCACAACCGGGGGGTCCGTTTGGATCCCGACATCCTCCATGCTTCCGCCCTTGCCCCCTCCGCTTACCCCCCTCTCCCCGGCTTGGTGGTGGACCTCTTGGGCTTCTTGCGGCTTTCCGGCCCCGCCCCGGGCCGCGGGCGCTTGCGGGACTCAGTGGCTTGGCCCTTTGATACCGGGGCCAACGGGAGCCTCGGGGCTGGCCTTGGGGTGGGGGCCGGCGCCGGGGCGGAACCGGGCAAGCCTGAGGACGCCGGTGCGGGCCTTGGGGCTCGTGTGGCCTCTGTATCGCTGGTGTTGGGGTCAGGCTTCACCTCCAACTCTTGCTCCGCCAGGATTTCTTTCGTCGCCTCAACCGCTTCCCTCTGCGTTTCATTGAACCTTCATTGAGGCTTCATTGAAGGCTTCAACTGCATCAGTGCTAAGAAACTTGAAACACCTTCAGACCATGTAAAGCAACGCAAAGCAAAGAAGTAGTGCAGTCCAGCTCACAGGCCAAGACACTGTCACTCACTGTCGCTGCCCTCCGATGGCACCTCACTTTTGGGGTCACTGTCAATCTTCGCCCTCTTCATTTCAATGAGTTCCTCCAGTGCATCTGCAACCCTCTTGACCTCTTTCTTCAAACCTAAAACTTTGTGCACCAAATGAAGATCACTTGTGTGCCGCACGTTTGTCCGGCACTCTGGCATACCCGTCGTTTGTAGCACATTACACATAAGGCAGTACACGTGGTGTCTCGGATTGGAGGCAATTGTCTGCACATCGCCGTTGTAGGCTTTGCCAAGGGCCAAGCCATTTGCTAAAGTGCTCTGCACAACCTCAGAACTCCCCCCCCCCCAAATGTCACCCCCAGAATATCTCCCCCCAAAATGTCCCCGCCAAATTTCTCCCCCCCAAATGTCTCCCACCCCAAGAGTCCCCCCCCCCCATGTCTCCCCGCTAATTGTCTTCCACCCAAACCTCTCCCCCTCAAACCTCTCCCTCTCGTCACTCCCTCCTCATAATTTTCATTCTCAAAGCGGCATCCTCCCATTGTTTTCGTGCGACTCTGCTCTAGTTTGAAATCTACTCCCCTAAAATCCTCTCCTCTACTATCTCCCCCCTTGACTCCTCACCCGGCATGCTTAGGATTAGGGTTAGGGTTAGGGTTAGGGTTAGGCCTTTGCCGGGCACTACAAATACTCTCGTTAATGTCTTGAAGGTTCCAGCAAGGAAGATATTGAAATTTGAACCATGGGCTTCTGCATAGATGCGTCGGGTTGGCGGTTTTTGGTTAGTTAGGACCGCGGCCCTGTCTTAACCAGTACCGGTTGAGCCGCCCACCGACTTGTCAAGGCTAGCTTCCAGCGTTACCCACAAGTGGTGGTTTTGAAAACGGTTACCCATTCGGTTAGGCTAGGGTTAGGGTTAGGGTTGTCCCTCCTCCCTCCTAAACTACTCCCTCCAAAGATAACATACCCCAAACTTCTCCCTTCCAAGTATCCCCACCAAAGATCCACCCCCTCTACAATTCCGAACCAACCAAAATGTCCTAGAAAAGATCTGCATCTAAATATTACAGCATTTGGGGTCCTCTAACTCATCCTCCTCCCTCCAGAACTCCCCTCCACAAACTCCCTCAATTGAGAACTCTCCCTCCCAAATAAAAGAATATGTACCCGATGCACCTGCCTTCCCAGGGGCCCACATGTGGGCAAAGTGGCTACATAACGCCTGCCATCTTGGGGGTCCCCAACGCCAAACGGGGGGGGGGGATCAGAAATGGCTACCTAGCCCTTGCCGGTTCCATTTGCGGGCGTGAGGGTGAAGGAAACGGAAACCGTCGATGAGAGTGGGAGGGTGGCCCCCTTAGCCATGCCCAGTCTGTATCGTACTTCATGTCGTGTTGGTCAAGGCATGTGCCCAAAACAGTGTTGAAGTCGCCCACCGCTAGGAGCTGCTCATATTTTTTTCGGACTTTGAAAAAGGTGTGCCCAATCGATTGTCGTTACGGTGCTTCCGCCCTTGAGTTTTTTTTCGGCAATACAGACCGAGGACGCAAATGAGGTCCATCCTTGGGAGGGGGAGCTCTACCCTTGTGACAAGGCCCACGGGTTTGAGTTGGTCGACGGCTCGCACCAAGTGAGCCACAGTCAAGCTGAGCTCGATAGCGCTTTTTTTTTTTGCCGTGGTTAAGGGTGTGGAAGACTTTAGCTCCGGCTGGGCCCGGGGCATAGTCCTTAGGTAGATTAATTGTTGGAGTCCAACTCTTGGAACAGGATGGCATCATACTTTTGGCGGAGCAGGAGAAGGATAATCCCCCTCGGGTCGCCTTTGCCGAGGTGGACAATGATAACTATTAACGTGGTCAGGGCCAGTTGTCGCGTGCGAATGTGGTGCGTCCTATGTTTGGTGGCCTTGACTTCTTGGGAAGGGGGGTAGGTGGCACGGGGGGGGGGGGGTTGGATACGCGTACCGCCGACGCGGGGGGCACCGCACTTGGGGGGGTTTCAAGATGAGGCAAGAATTCAGGAGCCGGGCTATGGGTCGGAGTTTCAGGGTGCGATGAGGGCTCGCAAGGGTGAGGGGGGCTAGGCCCAGTTTTGGCAGCTTGTTTCTATTTGCGGTCTCCAAGGACTCCAAAAGGCATCGGCGAACAGTAAGTCTCGCCCCTGGACGTGAAGGATGGAGTCGTTGTGATAGCTGAGAGCTCTTCAGCACTGGTACAGCCACTTAATCATCTTCCTCTATTGGAGGGAGCGTGCGTGCGAGTTCGGTATAGTACTCCACTTCTTTCCGACAGAGAAGATGTTCATCATCCTCCACGTCGCCCCCGCGGTGGAGGTTAGGCAAAACCTCCTCAATGAGGTCCTCCCAATCAAGGGGCGCTTCCCCGATTTGCCGGGATGTGTGCAGCGACGGTAACGTCACGACCACTAGGGTGGGCGTATCGCCCATGTTGTCCGCATCGGCGCGTAGGCCCTTGGTTTCCGAGTCGGTGGGCTCGGCACTCAGAGTAGGTTAGAGGTGTTGCATACCTGACTCAATAACTGGTGACTCTGGTGGAGGATCCTGTGCTGCGCTGGTTGGCCCGGCGGTTGGGTCCGGGGCTGGGTACCTCGGCGGGGGCGGGATGGGCACGTGGCTTGCTGGTGTGATGTTGAGGAGTGTGGCTTGTCCGACCACCATAGTTGCTCTCCTCCCTGTCCTGGCTTTGAGTATCCGTTGATGAGGGTGGTGTCTGGTAGGACTTGGTGTTGCTTTTTGCGGGTGTCCCCCAATAGAATAAGGCACAATGTGGGCTCGAGGCTGATGGTGTGCTCCACGGGGAGGGGGGAGTTGTTCGGTTTCAGCACCATTTGTGCGGGCTCTTCCAAGGTGAAGATAACCATGGTTTCGTTCAGACACTCGAGGTCTACGTGGGACTGAGTGTGTATTTCGCTTGGGCATTTTATCACGGGGATGGGCATTGCGATTCTATATTGATGCGCAGCCTTGCGCATACCCTGTGATAAGTTTTTCTTTTCCCCCGTCCCCAATGGATGTCCAAGTAGAGGTTCACAAAACTGCACACGGAGTGCAACAATGCAGTGATAAAAGCTACTGGTCCCTGGCCACTCCCCAAAATGAGGCCTTTTAACCGCTCCAAAGTGGCGGTGGTACCATGCTAGCCAACCTCACCCGGTGTCACCGGAAAATTCCATGCGGAGAAGGCAACAAAATTCAATGTTGGACGTTCCAACCCATTTTGGAACCCCAGCCCCCGCCGTCCAAGGGCTCCGAAGTCCCCGCCCTATTTTCGGAGCAAATTGTCGCCCAACAAAAATGACTCGGTCCTACGTTTATTGGAAAGAACATACTGATAGTACGCCAGAAAGAAAAAAGTTCATTTAGTCCAGTGGTCACAGTCCTGTCTATGGCCATGCATTTAGTCCAATGGTCACAATCCTGTCTATGGCCGCCCATTTTGTCCAATGGTCACAATCCTGTCTATGGCCACCCATTTTGTCCAATGGTCACGGTCCCGTCCAATGGTCACCCATTTTGTCCAATGGTCAACAATAATACCATCCTCCGATTCTCAGAAAACCCAAAAACCGAAGTTTACGAAGTTTATGACCATTCCGTCAACACCCCCGAATCACCGACTACCCACCGCTGCCGGCATTCACAAAGTGGCAAATACACCATCTGTGTCGTCCCTTGGAACAGCTGTACGAGGTTCGCAACACGCCACCCGAACCAAGTACTCCCCAAACCGCCCTGTCCGTCAAATAACAGTGGCCACCACTGGCATGAGTATCCTCAACATGGTCTCCAATTGCCTACCAAGCGCGATACCAATCCCCAGCCCGGGCCACGCGAAAGTGTCGGTATCCAGACACAATAACGAACCGGACTCCAAAGAAACCACAACTATGCAAAAGGTCCTATCTCATCATCACACATTCGTCCGGGTACTCGCCGCTCATTACACAATGCATACTATGCAACTTGAGGATCAAGTTTTCGACGCCAGAAGCACTCACCTGAAAAATAATCACAATTTGACACCATGAAAGGCCTCGAGAAAGAAGGAGTGCACACTATGTGTTGGATGGTGGTGAATGGCATGGAACCTCACGCCACGGGGAAACACGCTATAGCTCTATCCGCCACCCGGTTACCGAATGAATGCACCAACCATGTCGCGCACGTTGTATGCTTTCACAAAGTGCCAGAGCAAGCCGTCCAATATAACAAGAACACCCATTCTGAGCCAAGCGTAGGCCTCTCTCACGTTCACAACAACCCCATTGTGGTTTTTTTAGCCCGTTGTTCGCTAAGTTGGTGAGCCCTGGCGAAGCCTACTTTCCGTTCGGCAACACACGCGCCGCCGCGTGCCCTCACCTTCGCTACTATAGGCCCGATTACGAGCTCAACACGCCCTTGGCTCGGATACTCCTGCAAGCAGTCCTCAAACAGCCCTACTTCACTTTGGGAAGTGTGCTTGTAGCGGTACTACCTGACCTAGAGCAATCATCAACCATTCACATCGAACCAAAATGCAAGGACAACGAGGGCTACAACGTTCACGAGGTATGGCAGGTCCTCCCCAACAACGTGGCGCCTCTGGGGCGAGCAAACTATGCCAGGGCAACGTTGCACTCGGCCGATAGTCTCCAAATATAGCCTCCTTCGAAAATGTGCCAAGCCACGAATTCCGAACACCACTCCAAAACGTGGTCTACCCACTACGGAGAGAGTTCGACATTATGGCACACGAAGCGGTTACGGGGAAAATAATACGGTTTACAGGAAGCCAAACCACTCTTTTGCTAGCGGACTAAACGCCGCGCGCGTGGTCTTCCAGCGGCACCACCACTTCCAACCCGCTCATGGTCTCAGTAGTGGCGCCGCACAAAATGCCAATTGTGGAAGTGCGCTTGGCTGCTGCCCTTTTCAGAACGTAATGTGACTAAGTGTCCATGGAACCGCCTACAACGGGCACGGTGGCCTACCAAGTGACCTACGCAGCCAAAGAGTCTGTGGTCCTCACGGACGACCTCGTGGTAGGCGGGGCTTACCATCACAGAGGCGTAATACGAAACCAACTCGTGTCGAAAATTGCGGACGACCCCAAAGGCGACCCTAAGGACCGGGATCTCATGAAGGCAATCCAAGTCGCCACCAACTACGGAGCGAAAGCGGCGGTGGACAACCCCCCCCCCCCGCAAAAGATACGGCATCAAAAGCATGGCGCCTTAATGTCCAAGAGTGGGACATGCTTACCCCAGCTACCGTCCACCCAAAGGGCCTTGACTCGGCCCCTCCCTCCACAATTCGTCATCCTTGGTACCAATGCATGCTTCACGCAACCCTACCACGTCTGTTGCCAACTCGCTCGTAGTTTGGTCTCTACCTTGGACTTTTGCCGCATAGCTACGTGCTATGGCAATAAAGAAGCACCCGCCATATACGAACTCATCAGACAATAGGGACGCGCTCAAGTCACGTAAAGAATACAAAGCTTGCTTTGGGTTTGGTCTCACCACATCGGGCTCAAGTTGCGCGAATTGAATATCGCCAATATTCTACAACTCAATTTGGGCCAGCTTGCTCGGTCCCGCTTGGGTGCATCTTCCGCTTGAACGTTGTAAGGCTCAAGGGGCTAGTAGTGTTGAGGACTTGCTCTCACCGATTGGCAGCTCTTTGTTGTGCGATGCTGCGCAACCAAGGGGCACCAATCACCCGACATCACCCGCTAGTACGTGGAGAATTCGGTGACGTTTGCCATGGGTTCCACCCATTGGTCGAAACTCAGCCCCAAGTACCCCCCAGTTGGGCCTTTCGGGCTAATGGCCCGCGACAGGGTGAAAGCCTCAGAGTGATTTTCGATGAGTCCAGCGTCTTGCTGCATAGTCCCCGTCTGCTCGACAATGACAACTAAGACACTGGCCAGGTCGCCATCAAAATGCACGTGGAATGGGAATCCGACTCCCTTGTAAGCAAATGGATACGGTTGACCCCGGAAGTCCAGTGGAAGAAGATGGAAGTTGGCCATTGGAACTTTCTTTAGGGAGATTCGGATGTTCCCATCATTGTACATTCACCACGAATCGGCCCACAGCACATTCTTTGCCCACCTGCCCTTCGGAAGTCCAACCAAAGTCAGACCCCATGGAAACCAACTCCACACAGACTCCGGTAGGCGTCAACTACAAAGATTGCACAAATCGGGTCAAATGCTTAGCGAGAATGGTGGGGCAACTCCGCATATTCTGGCACATCCTCGTTAGAGCCAACGTGCCTCGTGGGCAAGATCTCCATGGCACACACTCGGTGGAATGAATAAGTGTACCCCTACAACCTTGCAACCGGTTAAACAATAAAGATTTTGCATTAGTTGAGGAAAGGCTCATTGCTCAAGCCCCAATGTTCATGTTGTCAAGAAGGTGGAGCCTTGTGTGTTCTCCAAAGGCTTTCCATCTCCTGTCTGAGGGTTGTAGCACACCTGAGCCTAACACACATTGCACGGCTCAACTAAATGCACTTTTGGAATGTGTAGTTGACCAAGTGAACGTTGGGGCTGCGTCCAAAAGAGAAGTGACTCTGTTGCAGAAATCTACAGACCAACGGACCTTGCAAGACTTCTTTTATTCGACATCTGCACAACACGTAGCTCCGCCATCTTTGTAGCAAACTCAAGCTCTAGAAGTTTTGACCCCATGGTTGGGTTTGGTTTGGAAGCCATCGCAAATTGTTGTGGACCGAGAATACACACGAGTGCGGTTTGTCTCTACTGTCATGCAAGATCACAACTTTACAGCCACCGGTGCATTGAATATGATTAGGCGCAATTCGCGCGGTGGAAGTTTTGTGAAGGAACTGGATGTAAATTCTCAAGGGGCGTGATCATCCCAACTGACCACTTACCGCATCCTCTCAATGGCACTAGTGATTGTAGCCTTTACAACTTTTTTTGGACAAGTAGCCATCAGTATGCCACTCATCTTATGCAATGGCAATTTTTCTATTGCCGTATGGATACCTCTGCATATTGGCATACCGTGACTAGAGGTCCAAATCATCAAACAACAAGAATTGCGGCCTCTTCTCAAGGTGTGGCATCGTCAGCACATCTTTGATGTGCCCTTCAAGGAACATACAACAATTACGCACCATGAGTTGGGCCCCTCAATCAATGAGCAATCGCTCGCACAAAGAAAAGGAGCATTCCACAGCTACAGAAGCACACACACACACACACGCACACACACAAACACACGGCAAAAAGAGCAAGAACCACACCTACTCTAAAGCTGAAGAGCACAGATTGTGTTGTGTTGTGTGGTGTGTAGTTGTGTGTGGTTTGCTAGATTAGTGCGGCATTGGGTACCATGTAGAGATGGTGTGAGATTGGGACAGTAAGGAATACTAGCCACTTGACATCGGTTTCATCGGTCCCTCTTCCGATGTGCTAATGAACATGCTTGTGCATTGGTCACAAAAACACACCGAGTCGCGGGTTTTGCTCGTCTCCATTGGCGTACCACGGCAAACCACTTTGATAACGATCTCGTTGTTCCTTTTCTCGCTCAACACACACGCGCATGTGTCTACACTTTTTTTAATAATGTCTTGAAGTTGTGTGTGTCTGTTTCCAAGGTGGGCCCGTAAGTATCGGTAGGTGTGTGTGTGTGTGTGTGTCTGAAGATTGTCACGATTCTGCAAATCTTCACGCTCACCCCCTTTTTGTATTGTACTGTATTGTATACTACAAGTGAGAGTGTATGTTTGTGTGTGAAATGCAATGCTAAAGGCAACAACATGGTATTAAGCCGAAGTGTATTGCACATACAAACCTTCAAGGATTTTGGTGGTGCGATGCTTCTTCCTTTGCTTCGTTTTCAACCCAAAAAGTTTTTGAAGGGGATGGCAAACCCGAGTATGAGAAGAATGAGAATACGGCACAACACTTTCTTTTGTCAATTTGCATAGGCAACGAATTAGCCTGAGTTGTGTTGCGAGCTTGTTGCAACTTGTGGCCTGTTACACCACGGTGTCAACGTGTTGCAACCTGTCAAACCTATTTGCAACGTGTTGAGACTTGCTGCAATCGGCTCCCAGCTGTGAACGGCATGTTGCAAACTTGTCTTCCACCTATTGTCAACTTGTCTGTAGCCTGCTTCAAACTTGTTGTGATCCTATAGCAAACCTGTTGTCAACATGTTGCAAACCTACGCCAAAAGTACCATTCATCATAGAACTGCATTTTTATGATACATGCGCCACATCCCACTCCTACTCGGAAGCGCAATTTTCTACATGCACTCTTTAGGAATAGTTGCCATTCACCCTGTTGTAGAATTGTTTGTGCTTGTTATGTTGCGGTTTTTCAAAATTGCACTCATAGGTCTCTCCGAATCTAAACACCAAGGTGCACAAAGCTGTGCGGTATTGTGATGTAAGTGTTGCAACAAGTGTGCTCAAATGTGTTGCAAACACAATGTTGTTCTATGCCCCTCCAAGAGACACCCATCTGCTTTTTTGTCAGACAAGTACAATCTGAAAATTGTCAAGCTGCCCTATGCTATCACTTGCTCATAGCTCAAAGGCGCAGCACACTCCTGCAAAAGGGAAATGATGTTGCTTTGGTGTTAGGACAGGAACGGATGAGCAAGTACAAGGAGGGAGGTGAAACCGCTTTCCTCAGTGATGGCGGCTGGGATTAGAACCCCACAAACTTTGAGCACCCTAGGCCTCAAAGCGGAACACCTTCTAAGTCGCTGTATGTACACCAACCCATTGATCCGTGCAGCCTCAATGTTCTCATCCATTGAGGGCGAGGGTCTGAATGGTGTTGAAACAGGTGCGGTGCAAAAAGCAAACCTGCAAGCAGCTGCTTTGTCGCCAGCGGACAAGTCTATGTACCTCCATGCCTGCTTCAGGTTTTGGCGCCGAAGATTCGATCTATTTTGACGGAGGCAATCTCTGGTGTTGTATATTTGAAAAAAAGACAATTGGAGCTTGGCGTCACATGTTGGTATCCTTGGCTGTGACACATGGTCGGTTTAGCTCCGTTCACAGTGCCGTGCCATTCTTGATTTGTCCCTCATGGACATACCTATTGACAGGAGGTTGCATATGAGCAATTTTTTGAGACATCAATCATTACACTCCTGTGCAAGGGATTTCTGTTTTTATTGTACTGGAGTGCATTATGCATCAGCACCACATTGTCCCACATGTTAGGCTTTGGAAGATAAGTTAGGGAATTTTTCCCCTTTTCTTGACGATCTTGTCCTTGATGGCAAAGGGGGTTTCTGTTTGGGAGCCAAGTACAAAAAAAACAAAGGAAGCGGAAAATGTGCATGTATTGAAACATGACTCCTCATGTGCGTTGTGAAAGCGATGGTGGGTTGAACACCATGTCCCAATGCAGAGCAGCCCTCAAAATCGGCCATCAAAGCCTTTGGTGATGCCCGGAAACGTTCACAGATCACAAAATGGTTTGCGCAGCATCGCACCTTGCAGCTTGCTCGGGCTAACGACTTATTCAAATGCCGTTGCAATGCTATCACTCAATCTGTGTTGGGTGATGTTGAGTGGCTCATGAGACAAACCCAAAGGCCTGCTTGGTATGAAGGGGCAGTGCACAATGGCCAATCTGAAATTAATCTTTGGTGGGCATGGATTGGCCACCTCAGGTGCCAAGGTAGAGTTGGTACAAGGTGTGAACAACCTTATCAACTAGATTTGAGAGGCTGAGGGTTTGTTGTGTGATGGAGGTGTCGATGCGGAGGAAAGGGTTCACGATGATGGGGCCTCCCTTGATGATGACAATGATGACCTGCTTTGTTGTGTGTGTCATAGCAGGGACGTGCCAGAGGGCAAGGATATTGTGATTTCTGAGGGGAATCACTGCGAACAACATGGCTGCAACCAAAAATGTCTTGTCCCGCCATTCACTTGCATGAACGGGAACGGGAACGGGTTTGTGCGAGACACCTCAATGCGCAGTCCTTCTGGACCCATTTTTGGCCAAAGAGTAGCTGCCCAATGGGTGCTTGTCAAACTTGAGCAAGTTTGGGAGAGAAAGCTCAAACAATGGCCTTGGCATGGGGACGTCCTCTATTGTAGGAACATCTTTGTGTGAGTTATATAGCACCCGGATGGGACTAGGCGATGCGCAAGAACTATAAGGACCACCATTGTCCACCATCATTTTGTTGAACGGTTTCAATGTCACATGCCATTTCCATGTGGAGGAACCAACAAACGCATGCATGCAAATGAATTCTCTTTGACCTTGCTCTTTCTCCTCGTTGCTCTTTTTTTTGTTTCAATATCCCACATGCTCTAGCTTAACGTTGCTTGCCCAATGATGAGTGGCTGTAGGGTCAATGACTTCCCGGGGTTGCGCTCTACATTCCCTCCTCCCCATGGAGTAGCTGAGCATCATTACATACCAACACCGTGTTTTACTTGGCTCCCTCTCTTGTGGTGTTCTTCGTTTTGTTTTTGGATTGACTCGTTGTTGGGGCTACACTTATGGAGCACATCAGGGTGTAACACATACATATGGTGTTGTGCCGGCTTCTTCTATCTTCCCAGGTGTGGTGCTCTTGATATCAACCCGCTAAGGCTCCATACTAGCGTGTTTGCACCATGGTGCTACTCAGGAACTATGACCCGCCTGTCCTATTTTATCACATGGTTCCGGCAGGTTCGCCGGATCTTCCCTTCCAAACCGCTATGCTTCATGCGCGGCCAAGTTTTTCGCAAACAACCATGATTTGTTTTCCGCCATTACTTATAAGCACTTTATTTGTCCTACGTAGGGAAGACGGTGCCACATCGACCCATGCAACCAACACAAAATCCACAACCCAAATCGTGCAAAATGAAAACGGTCCATAGGAGCTTGAACTGCCCTAAAATGGGCAGCACGGGTGTTTGGTGTGCACGATTGCACACACACTGACACACATGGTGGAAAGAGCGTTTGTCAAAGAAGGAAGAGAAATAAGTACGGCGCTGCTGCTCAACCATGTGTTGTGTCATAAGACGTACGTGGGTGGGCATATATCTATGGCATGTGGTGTGGGTGTTTGTTGGGTGTGCGGACGGATGTTGATGTGACTCACACACACACACACACACACATACACACACACACACACACACACACACAACCACACACCACGGTGATCACGCATCATGTATCCATTGTGCATCAATGTAAAGGGGACGAAGGATGCATACAACTTCTTCGTGGTGGTGGTGCCTCATTGGTGGTGGTCGTGGTGGTGGTGCTTAGTTGAACATCTGCGCGCGTGGATGTGGTTATCGGTGGTTTTGGGCCTCAGTGGCTATGTTCTGGTCATGATCTTGGAGTCATCATCTAGTCAGCTGGAAAGCCGAATGCCCTGCGAAACCCTTGGAAATTTTTGACACCTTGACGCCTTGGAAAACTTTAGGCACCGCTAAAGCCCCTTTACAGGGTGTTTTGAGAAGGTTTCAAAGATTTTTGAAAAAAAAATTTAAAGATGCCTTAAGGGGTTTGAATCAACAAGGCAGAGTTGGGGGCAATATTTGGTTGGTTTTGCTTGTCCTTCAAATGGTAAACACGGTGCTTTCCAATCAACTTTTTATGCTTTACCCTCTCTCCGAGATACTCTTGCGTTCAAACATATCTCCCTCGCCTGGCTCACCTATGAAGATGCAGACCTTTGAAAGGGTGTGCCATAGCTCCGTAGGAGTAGCTTGGCGGCGATTGGTTCGGAATTTGCCGCAATGCACATAGAAACTGCCAGCGTCTCTTTGAAAACGCTTTGGAAGGCTACAAGACACTTTAAGAAAATTAATAATCTCTTTCAACCCTCAACCATTTTGTTAACGGCTATGAGGTGCCTTATCAACTCTTCCCAACAATTTGGCATGCTTTGAGAACCCCTTGAATAGCTTTGAAATGCACTTTGAAACCCTTTAGAGACCTCGACCTCAGTTGAAACCGCTGTTGGGCAAATGGCCCTTGTGTCTCCACGGTTTTCCTGCTCTTTGACCTCCAACCATGCTATAACCTTTAAGAAAATGACGAGCGCGGATGTGTGTTGCTTTTTCCGTAGCTCTTATCTATGTATTCAATTCATCAATATTTATTTTGCCCATCCTCATTTGTGCTTACTGACATGGCACTTTTCATACTTGCACATAGCATGTTGCTACCCACATGCTGTTGAAAATACTGTCTACAGCTTACAGTTATTTTGCTGCTCCACATGTACCACAAAAGTAGCCACCAATACACACATGCGTCACCATCTTGATGTTCAATTTATTCGTTCGAAAAGGTACCGCGCCTCTGTCGAACCGAGAATATTGTTGAGAGAATGGGTCAAATGGGTGTTGAATTGGGACATGAGTGCTATCAACCACCGCATTAAGGTGCTCAAAAATCAGATCCATGTGTTCTACAAATTGCCATCGGAGATCAGAAGCATCAGATGATGGATCCCATTGCAATACTTTTTGGTTGATTTCATTCAAATAGCTTCGTATTGTACATCTTGATATCCCGATTTTAGTTGCACATCTTTGTTGGCTCTTTGCGGATCTGTAGAATGTTGTGCCCACTACCAGTTGTTCCCATATAAACGGGCTTGTTTGTAGTAGAAACACAAGGAATAGGTGCATATACCCTGTGTGTCACCATTCCATTTTGTTGTAGATGACCAAACTTTTTGACAAAAGTATGCAATCGTCAATGGATGTTGTTGGAATTGTTGACTCTAATGTTTGGCGCACTGCAATGATTAAACAAAATCTCTTTATATTTCGTAAGCCTACATACAAAGGAACTGAATCGCATAATGCATGAATACAAGAAGTGGTAGTATGCGAATACTACCTACTGTAGGTAGGTACCTACACTTCAGTAAGTTTGCGAATACAGTGAAGTCATATTTCACACTATTGGCATGAACACCTTTTATCGTGAAATTATCCACCTTGCCCCGGAGGTATGGGGCCAAACAGAACATATACCCTTTTCGCTTTTGTGTACTTGGATCAACATTTTGCAACGGCTTGTCAACTCCACGGTATTCCTTTGCAGCAATGTTGGGCACGTGCCGTGATGCTTCCAAGATGCACAATTGACCCTTTTCGCTGAAGCTCCTGCGGTGCTAACCACCAATGATGCCTGCACGGGTGGGCCGTCTCCTCGGTTTGGGTACGCGACTCCCCCCCCCCCCCTCCCCTCCCGGCCCTCCGGGCCCACTTAGTTACCAAGGGTCAATAGCTACCGGCCATACATATGGTGGCGCCGAAGGCGCCCGGAAATTTTTTTCATTCCCCTTGCCAACATAGCATCCCTCCCCGCCCAGGCGGTGGAGCACCCCAACGCTATACTTGAACCCAACCTTGACTCTAACACCCACCCCAACCCTCAGCCTGCTCCTAACCCTACACCTAACCCTACCCACGACCCCAACCCTAACCCTAACCCTAACCCTAACCCTACCCCTAACCCTAGCCCTAGCTCTCACCCCTGAGGGAGGGCAAGGGGAGGTAACGGGAGCCTATGCCCCCCCCCCCACTACCCCAAATTGCCCCACCTGGACCCCCCCCCCAACCGCCTCTCCCGACCCCCCCCCATCGCCCCTCCCTGAACCCCCCCCCCCCTCGCCCCTCCCCGAACCCCCCCCCCCCCCCCCCAAGGGGCCTTCGGCCCACTTCTACTGGGGGGGGGGAGTCGCGTACAAAAGCGAGGAGACGGCCCCCCCGTGGATGCCTGTAGCCGCATGTGTACTTGATTGCCTAACATGATAGATGACTTGGTCATCACCTTCAATGTGGGGCACTAGAGCCGAACAAACACCCTTGAGCTTGAAAGTAGCCTCCAAAGACATGGTTTCTCGGAAGATGGCCGGTTGGAGATATACCCATTGGCACATTTGTTGGCATCAAACGCAGTTTCGTGACTTTGCTTTTTTTTTTCGAGAGAGAAAATGCTGCAAATAGACATATTTTGATTTGGGGTTTGAGATTTTCATCATTTTTCCTGATTTTCATTGAATAATTTGCGTGCTACCGCTTCGGAAATCCTTGGTCGAGGTTTGGATGGAGACGTTAAATTACGTTCTGTCGATTAATTCGGCAAGCCTCCCCACATGTATTTCTCCCGGAAAATAAATATTACTAACCTTCACGTGCGGGACAAAGGTAGAAAAGAAGAGACACAAGTGGGCTACGAAAAGGGAGGGAGTTTGGAAAAAGGGTAGTGGGCTAGGAAGATTGAGGGGGTTCGGGAAAAGGGTTGTCGACTCATAAAAGGGAGAGAGTTTGGAAAAAGGGTGGTGTTGGGTGTTGTGCAAAGAAAGCGGCCAAAGCACGAGAAAGGGCTGTGGAAATCAACGAGGGGTTGCGACAACGGGGGGGGGGGGGTTCAAAGAGCAGAGGAGTTTTGGAAAAAGGATGGGCTTGTAAAGAGGGAGGAAGGGTTTGAAAAGGGTGCAAGCCGATTTGTCTGGTCCCATTGAACAATCTTCTTTGCGTGCGTAAGACACACCACAGATGTTGACCATCGGTTTGTAATTGCGATGGTCTATTGTGTGGACCTCGTGATGAGGGGCTGTGGTCCATGTGGTGTGTGCGTCTTCGTATCTGCGTTTATAGGTCTATGTTTTGCCAACATATGTCATGTTGTATGTTGTAGGAAGTTGCAATTTGCCGCAACCCATTGCTACGTCTTGCAACCTGTGGCAACACATTGCAACTTGCTGCATTCTGTGAAAAGTAAAGTCAACCTTTTGTAATCTCCCGAGTCCAACTTGCAACCTATTTGCACTATGTTTTAGCCGTGTGCCCAAGTGCCATTGTAGCTGCACACATAGCCCGTGTTCCACACATAGCAAATGCAAATGCGGTCCTTGCGGGGATGGATGTGCACCAGCCCCTCACCACTCTCTGCTTCACAACCCCATTGGTGCACCGCTGCTCAATGCCTTGATGATCGGCCTCTCCGCCCCCGAGATGACCCTCCCCCCCCCCTTCTAGCATGGCCTATAGGTGCGACCGGCAAAAGTCTCGGCAGTGCCATGTTTCAGGCGCCTTTGTGATGCTCTTTGCCTTGGCGCAAACCAATGCCCCCGACGCCCACCCCCCTCTCAGCGGAGGCATGTGCCTGTGGTCAATGGCGCCCCCCATGTGGTTGAAGGGTCCACGGATACCCCGGGGCCCATGTCAAGGGGCTCGAAAGAGGTACAGTCACGAGGGGCAGTGTCGTGCAACCCCCCCCCCCCCCCCACACTGCCCCCCTGTAGACAATCTCCCACCACACCTTAAGGATTTCGGCCGCCTAGCCGGGAAAGGAGGCGTTGGGGTTCGCTAATTGGGAGCGCACAAAATGCCCGTCTGCATGGTTGGGGCACATGATGAACGTGCGGCTCCCATGGCACAGCAGCACTTGTTGGTGTGCGGGCTCCTATGCTCCCCCTCACACCAGCCGATGCTCAAATGGCGGCAGCGGAATCGCCGTGTGCGCCGTGCCGTGCGTTTCACTGCCCTTACAGATCTTAGGCGACCACTTTGGGGAGCTTGGGTGGCATGCCCAGTACAATCTGCACCGGCATGCAATAAATCTTGGTTGGCATCATCAGCAAGAACGTCGCCATTACCCCCATTACGGACCCCCCTTGGTTCACACATTGCCGTTGTGCAATTGTCTTCTGTCGCATCCTCCTCTTGCCGCTTACGCTTTTGCAGTCGAACTTGCACAACTTCCCTCTTCTCCACGCCATTGTTCAATGGTATACTTGGCGTGGACATTGTGTTTGGGCACCTCAACAATCAAGAAAAGAATTGGACAAACGATAAACAATCGGCACAATCTCATAGTGGTGCGCTGCGCGGGCCACCTGTGAGTTCATGCGGTATGCCGTCTAGTGTTTGTGCTGGCGATTCCACCCACATGAACAATGTTCCGCAATGCCATTGAACAAATGTGCTGCTTGCACACACCGGCCGCTTGCACACCCATGGGCACCGCTAGCACGGTTGTTGCTGGCACCGTAATTGGGGGTACGGTCAGCAGCAGGTTGCTCCCATCTCCAGCTAGAATCTATTGCGCGTCGATTCGTCCAGGTGAATCCTCTTTACTATGTCGGAGTCGGTACCCAAGCAGAAGCTCACAAGTTGCGTTTGCTTGCCAGATGAAACTTGACAAGGCCACACCTTCTTGTTTTCTGGTAGATCATCGAATCTACCTATCATTGGCAGTCCAAACTGTGCTTGCTCCTCGTAAGATGTAGCCAATGAATTGTGCGCCTTGATGTTCCCAAGTGACATCCAGCGCTTGTTAGATAGCTTTCGCTTGTGCCATGCAAGGAGACTAATCACATTCCAAATCTACAGTGCACACAAAGGGAGGCATAACAAAATGAGATCACAACATTGGCCACTGCCAAGTTATGGCCGCTATCATACCTCGTTAGCAATGTAGACAGCACTGCGCTTTTTGCTCTCCAATTTATTGATGTACTGCAAAATGAAGTCGACCTTCTGCGGCTCCACAACAGGTAGCATAGTACCTGAGGTTGTGCAGTACATATCATAGAGGAGCAAGGTATGGCATTGCAAACCTTTTCTATTACTATAGCCACAATCTTGCATTTTGCTTTTGGATGCATCAGACCTCTAGTGAAGTCCGAAATTCGTTGAACTGTTCCAATCACTTCGTGTGCGGAGGATAGCGCTGATCGTCTTTTCCTTCTCTCGAAACAAATCCTAGCAGTTGCCCAAGTAAAAGAATTTCCTTCATTTCGTTCCACTGAGAGCTTCTCATTCTTGCCATTGTGACCTCTGCAAAGAGTACAACATAGGGTTCAAAAAGGAAGCCATATCCCTTTGGCTGTGCACTACAAGGTCCCTAACTTCACTCTGCAACTTTCAGTACCTGAAGGCCTACAACATGACCCTAGACATAGGAAAAAGTACGGAATCTCAAGCTCCATGATACTCAAGCAGCAGGTCCCCGAAAACTGGCCATCCGAAACACCCCTCTAGCTCGGCTTTGGCGTTTAGATCTATGTCCTCCTAACTCGGCATGCACAATGGCTGCACATCAATGAAAAGACATATCCTTCAAGCACGGCCCAGCGCGTCACATTTAGAAATTTGGAAAACCCATTAAGGAGCCGAGTTTGGGTCAGAAGAATGTTTAAAACAAAAGTCACCATTGGTTCTCATGAAGCTCACGATAGCATAGTCTCCTACACAGAGTATGGGGTGCAATTCGGAGGTCTTAGCTGGCGAGGCTACGAATGGAAACAACGAGAATGTTGCAATCCTTTCTAAGCAGAAGGACCAAGAGTCCTCTTGTAAGGCAATTAGTCCACTACGCTTGGCGTTTGTAGGGTGGGCATGGCCATTGAGGAAGAAGTTCAATGTCCCCTGAGAAACGAATCAGATGCCATGTAGTTTAACCAAGGCAATGACCACATAGTTTTTCAAGTCTTTGCCACCTTGTTACGTGAGTGTGCTTCAATATAGGGGATGTGGCATCAACGTGCCTCTCCTTGGACTTTTTGCAATCGCCAGCTAACGTCGCTTCTCGTCCGTTTGGCCTCTTCACGGTCATCAACGTCCATCTTCATCAACAGCCAATGCCTATTAGAGGTTTGGTACCGTTGTCGGTTTTCCAAAGCGCCGTTGGCTAAATGCACTTTTGCCACATCAAGTGTTCGGTAAGCTCAAGCCATGAAGCCTAGGGCATGCCAGTCCATGCCGTGGTGACCCACGGCGGGCTGTGAAGGGCTAGATTTCCCCTGATCTCCTCTTGTGCCACAATCCTGGGTCCACCACAACACCCCCATTCAGCTCATTGCATTTACTATTTCCTGGTACATTGAAAGGTGAGACCGCATCACAAGGTAATGACGGTCTCGGCCCTGCATTTCAGTAATCGGAAGAGTGCACGCGATGGCGGCCTCGACTAATCAGGGCTGCTTAGACTTTGGGCGTGCCCCGGGGATGGTTGGGGTCGGAGGGCGGCTAGGGGGCTGCTTCCTAGCAGTCAAAGGGGCCGCGGCTAGCGGGGGGCCACATTATCTTTTGGGGTGTGTAGCGAAGCATCATAGAACCCCTTTCCATGAGCAGCCTCCTTGGCAATCATTGCTATCAATAGAAACTCACTTGGAGGGGCACCCCAATCACTGAACGGAAAATAAACATCAGCATAAAAAACAACTTCATTGTATCTCCCCTCGTACAAAGAAGCCATTTGCTCCGCCGTGGCACTCATGCTCACACCCTTAGAAAGACCAGTTAAAACAAGTCGAAGCACTTACTTATGCAAGGCACTTCGTTGGAATAATATGAAGGGGAAGGCCCTTTGGAACTTGGGAGTCAATTGGCTATGAATTTCCCAAGAATGGTACGGCTTACCACAACCTACTAATACGCTTTTAACTTGGTGCCTACATGCATGCCCTGCAGAATGCAGTTCTCTTCTAAAAGGCATGCAACCCTCCTATGCCACACTTGACCTCGCAAAGGTTGTCCACAAGCAGCACAAAAGAGATGCACTTTGTATTGTGTCAATGGGTCCCACACAAAAAAGGCAGGACTCCCATTGGCACATGTTGTTACCATTCGGATGCCTGGATGAGAGGTGCCCACCTCTCGCAGCCGCTTGCAGTTGCGGCGGGGGTAGGGATAGTCTGGCCATGGGTTGGAGCCGTTGGGGTTGGTGGTGGGACAGGGGAAGTAGGGGGACCCTGAAACGCCATCTTCGTCCTCTGCATCCTCCTCCTTCAGTGCTGCCATCTGCATCTCCTCAGGGTCTTGCTCCTCCTTGACAGTTGACAGCACCTTTGGTGCTGTGTTGGGGACGAATGGACCGTATTGGGCCCTGAACATATCAAGTCCAAGTGGTGTTGAATGTGGGGCGGAATGCGTTGTGGGCCTTGCGATGTGGGTTTATTGTTGTTGCAACCATATTTCATTTGTAGTGATTTGTTTGTAGCATATTTCCAAATGTGGTGGTGACGCATCTTGCACTCGAAGATTGCTCTTGCACATACTCCACTAAGGCAAAAAGATGTCTTCCAAATAGCCAATCATGAACAGTTGTTGGTGCTGAAGTTGGTGGTCGTTGGGGGGACCGGCACGCTGGGATTGTGGGTGTTCTCTATCTTCCTGGTGCTTCTCCTCCTTTTCCATTTGTGCACCATCCTGTTCCTCACATGTCGACGGTGCACAGTGTCCTTCTTCATCTTGATGGTTGATGTGTCACAATTGCCCTTCTTGCCGTTCCTCTTCGTCTTTTGGCCACGCATCGGATTGCATTGCACACAGGCAATCTATTAGAACGCGTGCGGGCGTCCCTTGGTGATACATGCAGGCAAAGCATGCGGACAGTGGCTTGCAGCTTTTTGTTGGTCCGTTGCCGGGCACAAATACATGGCTTACAGTCATATGCTCTCATATCCTAGTCCGCGCAATTGCACACGGCCATACACATGTGCCATGGATCGGCAAAAAGAGAGCTCTGCACAACTATATCAGCTCCAAAGAAAAAAGAGAAGACAATGAACTAACACATAAGAGACATTTGCTGCTGAGGGCAGCTTGCGGCACAGTGCGTTAGGAGCTCGATTGGACATCAAATTGCGTGCTCTAAGAAACTCCGCCTCACCGGGATGCCTCAGTTACAGAGGGCACCCACGCCTTGGTACACTCAATTTATTTTGTTTCTCCGTCTGTGAGCCCTCCGTATCAATCGGCGGCATGAGGAAAATGTCGGTCCAAGTTTACAGGAGCTGGAGCGGTTTTAAGCCGGAAAAAAAAATCCTCGGTTCTTGCACGCCCCAAAAACAACTGAGTCAACTAGCTCTTTCGGCGAAACAAGCTTGAAGCCTAGACACCCCCCCCCCCCTCCAACAGAGCCGATCGACGTGATCAACGGAGAAGTCCGGGCAGTGCCTTGTTTTGGGCGCCTTTGTGATGCTCTTTGTCTTGGCACCGACCAGTGCCCCCAACCCCCACACTGCTCTAAGCGGAGGCATGTGCCTATTGCCGATGCCACCCCCCATGTGGGACAGTTGGGGGGTCCGGGGACACCTCCCGGGGCCATGTCAAGGGGCTCGAAGGCGGTACGGTCACGGGAGGCAGTGTCGGGCACAGTGCCCCCCCCACCGCCCCTCCTCCAGAGAGCCCCCCACCAGACCTTAAGGACTACGGCCGCCCAGCCCGGGGACTGAGGCTTTGTGGCGGCTGATATGGGGCGGACGGAATGTCCGTCCGTGTGGCCGGGGCACATAATGAACGTGCGGCCGCCACAGCGGAGCAGCGGTTGCTGGCGTGCAGGCTCCTGCGCTCCCCCTCACACCATCCGATGCTTACACGGCGGTGGCGGACCGGCTGCGTGCGGCTCTCTACTCCAGGGTCGCCCCCCCCCCCCCCACTCCTCTTGTCTCCCCCTCGGCCTCAGCCCCGGCGACAGCCGGTCCGCCTCCGGAGGGCGTGCCCCTCTCCATACGCCCGGGCATCGGGGCTGCACGCCCCCATTCCGGGCGAGGGGCGTGCAGTGCAGAGAGGGGGCACTCGTCGCTGCACCCCCCGACCCCCCCGGTCTCATGGGGTGCCCGCCGCCCCCTCGGCCCTCGGCGCTGTGCAGGAGGCGAAGTCAAGTGTGCGAGACAAGAGGAAATACGAGCGGCTGCTGACGAAACTGGAGGTGTGCCCGTCAGACCCCCCCATGCCCGTGCCCGTGACGAGGCAAAGGCGCATCTGCGCGCCGACTTTGTTCGTGTTGTGCCATGGTCTCAGGCGTCCCAGGCGCACCACCCCCTTCCCCCGCACAGTGGCAATGGGTGCAGGACCGGGCGGATCCCCCTTCTCCTCCGCATGAAGTGGTGCATGAAGTAATGCCCCCCCCCCCCCGGGTCGGAGGTACCCACTGCACTGTGCTCACCTCGCAGGCGTCCCCCCCCCCCCCCTCGCTGATGCCGGCGGTGGGGGGGGGGGGGGTTCCCACATGGGGACATTGTCACTGTGGCATCGTGACCGGGCTCCCCCACCCCGCCCCATTGTCAAACCCGCCCCCTTCACCCTCAACCCAATGGGTTGGCACCCCCTCCCCCCCCCACCCACGAGGGGAGGAGTCCCTCCTCAAAAGGCGCGCTCTTTCGCACAGTTACCCCCCCCCCCCGCCGCCTCGATGGCCTACCCCCCATTCGCTGGAGTCCCCCCGTAGATGCCCCCGTTCCCGGGGCGCCTCCGGTCCATCCCCCCATTCTTTGGTCACCACCGCCAACGTCCCCCCCTCTACCCCCCCCTCCCCCCCTCTCACGAGGTCAAGCCAGATCCCCCCCCCCCCCCCAATGAGGACACCCCCCCCTCGGGGGCCCGGAGGATGGCTCATGCCAAGCCGCTGAATGGCCCGTGCCCCCCCCCCCCTTCCCCTTCCCCTTCCAGCCCCTCCCCCCCCTCCCTCCCCACGACCCCCAAACAATAGAACAGGTGCTGCCACAAGTGCTGGGCAGCACCGATGGAAGGACACGGCAGAGTGTCAGAGGGCACAGGACGTGCGAGGCGGCCCTCTGACGCCGTTTGCCACCGGAGGCCAAGATGCCCTGCAGCCTTGTGCCTCTGTGCAGAGGAGGGGGGGGGGGGGGGGTTGCCCGTGCGGAGGGCCCCTCGGAGTGTGTGCCTCTGGATGCACCTGGTCAATGGCACGGGCAACAGCCCCGTCTCTGGGACGGCTGACCCCCGGAGTAGTCAAACAGGACAAGTCATCCGGGGGCTCCGTTGACACAACCAAAACACGTTCGCACCCACAGAGGGTCAGAATGAGCCGTGGCGAGAGGCCGATAGGCGCCGCCAAAGGCAAACAATCAGATACCGAGGCCTTGTGCCCAAGCCTCTGCACGAGATGGGGCTGCCGTGCGGAGGGGGGGGCTGGGGGGCACTGCTTTGGGGGTTGTGTGGGGCCTCAGGCCCGCACGTCCGGCGCGCCCACGGGGCCAGGCCCGGCCCGTGGGGCTGCTGTTGGTCGCCGCAGACGTCCGCTCCGAAGGGCATGGGACAGGGAGGGCGTGAGGGGGGGCGGGGGGGCGCGGCATGCCCTCCTCCAGGCGGCCCAGATCGTGTCCCCCCAGTCAACGGTGATGGAGTTCCTCGGGTTCGTGACGCGGGTGATTCATAACAAGGCCGGCCCCGACGCCACCCAGACCAAGATCCGCCAAGTGCTGCAGGACCTGAAGGCCTATGAGGAGAGGGAGACCCTCAAGCGACGTCGGCGGCTGGGGTATGCCTGGCACTGCGGGGGCCGTGAGTCTCGTTCGGGCCTCCCCCCCCCCCCGAGGGATGCATTGGAACGGGAGGGAGGTACCCCCCTCCCCCTTCAGGGCGCCCAGCCTACGCACAGCCACTGTCCCCCTGACGCCAAGTGCCGGCCTCAATGGCATTTGTAACCGACAGTAACCCCCCCCCAACCGCTTTGGCAACCTCCTCCAACCGCCTGCCTAACCGCTGCTGGGGCCGGCTCTGAGGC
Organism: Eutreptiella sp. 'Long Island Sound 2002'; assembly: GCA_964036045.1. Lineage (NCBI taxonomy): Eukaryota > Euglenozoa > Euglenophyceae > Eutreptiales > Eutreptiaceae > Eutreptiella > Eutreptiella sp. 'Long Island Sound 2002'. Next base: position 172,140,534 of record OZ038379.1, read on the forward strand.
CCCTTCCCTTCGAATGCACCCCTACCACCCCCCCCCCCCCCCTTTCCGTCCTATCGCCCACCCTCTCCACCCGCAAAGCGCCGACACACGCGCTGTGTGTGTGTGGGGGGGGGGGGGGGCATTGAAGTGCGTTCCCCTTTGGAAGACCCTCTGAAAGTCCTCTTCGATTCGGGGGGACGTGGGGTGTGACACTTTGGAGATCGATGGCGTCGTGGGGTCTGGGGCTCAGTGGACTGCAGCGTTATGTTGTGTGGGGGGGGGGGGGGGTCCAGCGGCCACCGAACGTCGGTGTCGACGGACTGTGAGGCAGTGCAGCGCAGCGGACGCCAAAGGGGCACACGCAGCGCTTGGGCCCAGAGGGACAGCCCTCCCTCTCGCCGATCAACAACACTCGTCCCCGGGGCCTTGGGCCGAGCAACGGCAAAGTAGACCCATGCCCCCCCCCCCCCCCCTCGCCACCCACACCACCGCGTACACCCGGAGGCCACCCCCCGGGCGCACTGCCTCAGCCTTTATGGCCACCCCCCCCCCCTCAGTACCTGAGGACGGGGGGTTGGGGCGATGGAGAAGGAGAAGACACTCAGAGGCACGTCATGTCCGATGTCCGAGGCGTGCGCTGTGGGGCCACAGGTCAGCGGGACTGTGGCGTCGTTGTGCAGGGGAGGGGCGACGACAGAACTGCCCACGCCCCTTTGAACAAGTCGTGGGTCAGTCAAAAATTGGTTTTAGAACAGGAGCTCGGGTCATTGAGTTTAGTTTAGGTCTTCATTCCGATGCGATCAATGGTTTGGCTTCTGAGGCACGCCTTCATATCGAAGGCGTGGCTGGTGCCGGGCGGCGTACCCTGTGTCGTCAGGAGCGTTGTGGGGGGAGGACAGTGTCCCTTGTTCTTTGTGAGGGGTCGGCCTGTCTTCGAGATACTACATGACCCCCCCAGGCCCAATGGGCCGTGTTGCACTGACGGTGCGCCTTGTCCTCGTTCGACAGTGCGATGTCCGATGACGAGCAGTCCAGCGCCGCCACCAGCTCCAGCTCCAGCAGCAGCAGCAGCAGCAGCTCCAGCAGCGACGACCCGGAGGTTGCGCAGCTGCTGCTCAAGTGTCACAAGGGAGCCCCCCGGCCCGTGCCGCCGCCCGCACAGACCGACGCGCTGGCGCCGTCCGTCGCCCGTGCCCGCGCACCACCGTCCGCACCCGCGGGCGCGCCGGCCGAGGAGCGCGCCCCGCCGCCGCCCGCGCCGCCGCACGACACCGCACGCGCGGGGGATGCCGCTGCGCTGGACAGCTCCGAGGACGAGATCATGGAGGTGGGGGGCGATGCCACGGGGCCGTAGCCGTGGGCGGCGGGGCTGCAGGGCGGCTCCCAAAGACCCGTGGACGAGTTCGACGGGTGGACGGTGTGGGGCCCCCTCTTTTGGGGGCGGATGAAATGGAGGTGAATCCTACCGAGTGTCCGACACGGCCGCGCGCGTCCGTTCTGCAGTGCCGCACCCGTGGCCGCGATGATGGAGCAGCACCGCAAGGCCCCAGGACCGCACCAGACGCCAGAAGTGGCGTCCAGCCGGCGGTCCCTTTTTGGACTTTGCCGCTGCAGTCGGCACGTTTTGCGGCTTCGTCTGTTCTGATTCCATCACTTCGGGGAGAGTCGCGGGGTATCGACACAACTCCGTGTGGAAGTGCGGCAGTGATCACCGTTGCCGTTCCCTGCGCACCGCCCGCGCACTGCACCGCGCAGCCCTCCCCCCCCCCCCGTCACGCCGAGGCGTCTGCTTGACGTCTGGACGTTGAACAGGGGCCCATGTGTTTTGGACGCGGGAGGGCAGCGCGTCCGCCCGTTGCAGTGCTGCAGTGGTCGTGCGCTGGAGCCAGGGCCAGGGCCCACTGCCGGTCCCGGAGGAGCCTTTTGCGCTGCGCTGCAGTCGCTTTGTGAGTGTCACGCCGGTGGACGTCCTCCGTGTTCCTGTTCCGAGTGGGTCTTGCCGGACTGCCTCTCAGTTCCGTGTCTTTGGGATTCCCATTTCGGTTTCGCTTTTGGTACCGTTTTGCGTTCGGGGGCTGTTGCGCTCGTGTGTCGGTGTGTGTCTCTGCCACAAGACCGGCTCAACGTCTGGGGGACCCGTCACCGGCCGTGACCGATAGTGCGGGACGGTCATGACGCCCCCGGGGGGGCCCTCTCTGCGTGTTGCCGCCCCCCGCCCTCCCTCTGGCCCATGCCCCCGGTCCGTGTCCGCGGGTGTTTGGCCGCGGGGAATGGCCAGTCCCTCCTCCGCCGGGGGTCCGCACAGGACTTCAGGGCAACACCACATCCCCAACCTCCCGTCCCCCAGTGGACAGGCACGGGCCACTGTTCCCGCGCTGAAGTCACGCGGTTGTTTTGGGTGTTCCCTGGGCTGATGCAGTGCTGCCCCGTGCCTAAGGGAAGGGGGGCAGGACCTGAGCTGGTTACCCCGGAGCAATGACCGAAAGCCCCTCGTCCTCCGCCCTCCACATCCATCGGGTGGCTGCGGGCTCACGGGCGCCTCTTCAACGGGCGTCCCGGATCCTCCGCTCCGCAGCCTCTGTACATGACTTGCTCTTGACGCCTGAAGTGGGCGGCAATGATCAAGTCAAACAGAAGCAAGGCTGGTCCAGTGGAGGGAACGAAAATACGGGCCTGTTGTTCGGGTAGTTCCCCCAGCGGAGGTTGCTGCTTTTTCGTGCACCGAGCAGAGGGAGGGAGGTGAGATACCCGGGCGCGCGCTGCGTAGGTTGGCAGTCACCGGGCCAATTACACATGTGGATTGCTGTGTGTGGGTGCTGTCTGGAATCCTTATAGGAGCCTGTCTAATGGGATGCCATGGTTTACCGACACCCGTGTCTATCACGCTCAGTGTGTCAGCGTGGTGCCAGGTGGCCTCCTCTGAGGGTATGGCCAGCGGGTGATCCGTGGGGCCATGGCCAGTGCCATCACCAGAGCCACCAAGTTCATAGGGGGGGAACGTTAGCGCGCCGGGCATTTTTTGTGACCCGTGCCCCACCGGTGGACTGTTGCCGTTGATATGTTGGGCAACATTATATGGATTTGCCCCTTGGCCCCCGGGACATCAGCAGATGTTTTGACTTGGGATGGGTATGGACCTTCTCGTACCCGAGGTGATTTCTTTGATTTTGAAGTTGGGGGCCATGATGGTGCTTATAAGGGCCGGATTCATGTCATTGTGCCATTCATTGGAGGAAAGAATGGCACTTTGACAGCCCGCCAACAATGTTACAATGACGTGCACGGGTGGTATAGGGCACGCATTGAGCAGCTGTTTGCTCGGTTGTGGCACGCAAGATGAGGCAGAGGATGAGGCAGAAGTGTGTGTGTTGTGTTGCCCGAAGCGCTCCGCCGTCGCAGTTTGTGATGAGTGTAAGGAGCACTATTGTGCTGAATGTATTGACACCCACACTTGTGGGACCAATGTTGTTTGTTAAGTACAATACAGATGACACTTGGCGTTGTTGAATTCACAGATATTGCTTTATTATGCAACGTGCTTTGTAGGGAAGGTGTGCAGTGCAATATGGTCTACTTGGGGGGCTTCTCCATGAGAGGGTAAATCTGGGGCTGAAGTTGGGATAGTTAATAGAAAAGTAGCGCGCCGGGCAAACATTCCCCCAGGGTACCTGGACCACATGATCCCCCACATACCTATGCCCCAATGCTGCCACATCACCAAGGCAACTGCGTGGATGCGTGATCACTGCGTGTGGGCGGGCAACCGGTACGCCACGTGGCGACTACTGCAGGTGGTGGTTATGGACGGATTAGCAGGCAATTGGTCCTCGGACTGCGACACATTACTGAAAGACAGGGATGATCATCGACAGCCTGGACGTGTGTGTGTGACCGGGCGCTTGCGCGCGGGTTGAGCAGCGGCGATAATGCACACAGATTAGGGTTCTGGGTTACATACCGATCAAAGGCATGTAAGCAATGCTGCAGGAGGTAGGTCCAAGTTCTAACTTTCGATCGGTCAATGGTAGTGGCAAGCATGCATATGACGCCCCGCAGTTGAATTGCATTGCACTTCCACGATCACTGTCCGTCAGAATGGTGCCTGGCCTTATGACTTTACTGATGTTGGCTCGCCGAGTTGTTTTTGACGATCAGTGCTCTGCTCTCGCTGTGCACCTGATCTCCTCACACCGTGTGTGCGTGTGTGTGTTTGTGACAGTTACATCCTCTTTTGTTGTCTTATTTTTGGCATGCAGCTTCTGGATTTGGGTTTCACGTCGGCTTAGGGGACTTCCTCGTACCCAAACCGATGGACATGGGTTTCAGAGGAGGAGTGTGGAGATCCCATATTTGTCCCAGAGTTTTTAGTTGTCACCTGGGCGAGATGTTACGTATTTTTTTTGTGCAATGACACTTTCAGTGCCTGTTTCTGATGTCCCAGCATTTTGTCATTTTGGCACATTTTAAAACACTACAATTTGTGATGCCAAAGCATCACAATGCTGCTGCCAACAGCCTGGTGCGGGCCCATGAGGACTGATTGTGGTCTTGGGGACAACCCCCAAACGTGGGCATAAACCTGCCCAACCCCTCATTTTGGTGTGGCCCCAAGGAGGCAGGGGATATGTAGACACAACCCACGCTGAATTTTGTTGAGGCCCCGATAGGGCAGGGGATACTAGCCACAATTTGCGCCCATTTGTGGGTGTGGGCGGGATGCGGCAGGGGGCATGTATCCGGAATCCACACAGTTTTGGGGTGGCTTGGAGACGGCAGGGGATACGTATCCACAATCCACACCGATTTTTGGATGTGGCCCCGATATGGCAACGGATCCCCCCCCTTTACCGTCACTCAGCGCCAAGGGACAGCCCTGGGTCATCTTTCAGTGCCTGCATTTTTAGGAGGCAGATGGAATAATGGAATGCAACAGTCATTGGAATATTGCGATGGCGACCCACCAATGGATATCTGTCACCATGTCTCACCCATTCCCCTACCTCGACTGTGTTTGCATTGGCACATCCTGCACCACGTGCCTGGGTTGTGGCGTGTGAGATTGTGTGAGATCTGCCCCCTCATTTTCCTCCAATGATCACCTTGTTTTGCTGTCACTGTGCGGTCTTTTGATGTATCTGCCACCTTGTGCCGGAGTGGTGGCATTGTTTGTGTTTCATTAGGAAGCCATGTATGTGGAAAGAGAGGACAATGTGTGGCAGTAAATCTGAGTGTTTGTCCATGCTGTGTTTTGTGGTCTGTTGTTGCGCATCAAGACCGCTAGATTTGCTCTGGTTGGATGCTGAGTTGTGTGTGGACTCCGATGACAATATGATATGGCATCTACCTTTGCAGCACAATATCAGTGGAAGGGGGGGTCAGGGGCGCTTGTAATGGTACATTTCCCAAGCATCAGGTTGATTGGGGGGTTGGGGAGGGTAATGCTTACCCCGGGGGTTAACACAAGGGGGGGTGGGGTGTCTCGCGAAAGGGGGGCGGGGGTTCTTTGGGGGGGTTTCATCCCCACTTTGGGGGGGTTATCTGCCACCAGTACTGAGAGCCAGTGGTTGCCGTCCTTTGACGGCCATGAACTGTTGGCGATTCATTTCTCCGACAGTTGTTCAAATTGAGGAAGCAGCACTCCCAATCCTTTTGAAAGGATTCCACATTGTACTGTATGTATGGCTGAGACAGTTGCACAGGTTCAGCGCTGCATCGACTGCCCTGAGACATTGTCTTGTGGATGGTCCATATGCACACCAGGACGGGAATGCCACCCACCCGACAGAATCCAGGGTTTAAGCCAACCGAATAAAATTGTGGTGTACATACTTGCAAAGCTGTGGGTGGTTTTGGCCATCCCTGGCCTGAGACTTTGATCAGCCCTCGATTTATGGCGTCCAATGAGTTTGCACTGAGGCACCTCCAACCTCTGCCTCAGGTCCATAGCAAAATGTTGCCCAGCAAGGAGTACACGGGTTGGTGAGCTGTTTGATATTTATCTCTTTGTCACGGCAACAGGGCGCATGACCAGGTGTGATCCAGGGCTGTGTGTGTGTATGTGTGTGTGTGTGTGAATAATATATCTGGTTTATCCAGACCACTTTTTCCCAGTGTGCATCAATTTGCTTGATATTTAATAGGAAGGATAAGGCAGGAGTCTGCACCATTCACTGCCTAACATGTTTCGTCTGTCTTTTCAAACCACACTCTTGCTCTGTCGCTTTTTGTGTTGTGCAGGTTGGAGCCATATAGTGTGTAAACAAGCAGTTGATTCTTCACCATTTAGGGGGGGATAGAAGGGTCCAGCTGACAGTAGCCCTGACGTAGATGATGGAAGGTAAAGTGCAACAGAAGATATTGGTTGAGATACCTGCAGATCAGATCCAGACCCCATCAATTGTTTTGTACTGTTGCCTTTTCCTCCGTTGAAATCATACTGTTGCAGTAAAACATACAATTGTTCTGGCGAAACAGGAATGTGTTTCAGAAGTCTCTGCCAAGTCAGTGGGGATATCATAGAAACATGCAACTGTCTAAGACAAAGCCATGCTAGCACATTCAGTTTACATCATTTTGCACTCCAACACACACATGTGACCCAATTGTTTTTCCCACATCGGCACTGAGATGTGAGATGTATGGGATACCCCCATTGTATTCAATTTCACTGAAGTGCATGAATGTTGGGGGTTTTTTTCGGACAAAAGGGGGTATTTTAGTTACAAACGGGTATTTTTTGTACAAAACAGGTGTTTCTTTTAGTAGGAAAAGGGGGAATTTTTCTTATTCACCACATGAATGTTGACAAGTGATTGTGCAGAGATCCATTCGGTCCTTAAATGCCATTGAAATATGAGGAAAAAGTAGGCACAACAAAAAGACAAAGTAGGTTGCGGATCTGTGTGGGGGGAGGGGGCACTAATTCTTTAGTGTGATGGAAAAGGTGTGAGTAAAGGGCTGCTTTACATATTTATCCTTTTTGTTTTATGTTTTGGATCCCAACGGATCTGAAGTTCATTGTTTTGATGCCCATTGTGCTAGCGCGCCATTTCAGAATTTTGGGACAAGGAAAGAAAAAGACCTTTGCATCGGCTGCCCATGAGCTGGGTGCAAGAAGTCTTCTCCACTTCAGTGCAACATCAATGACAACTAGCGTTGGTGCAAGAGACAACGGAGTGGGCAACACCAAGTGGATTTAACCGTCTGACGAATAAGTATCTATGCTAGGCATGTTCTATCGGGTACGGTTGTCCGAAAAACATTTTTCCAACAACAATTTTCTTTCCAACCAAAACTGGTCAAACTATTCTCCCTTCAACCTGCCAATGCTTTTCGTTGTATCGTAATTTGTGCACTCCTCTTTACCGCCTAACTACTCCGTTATATGACCCATGATGAGAATTTTGATTAACTTATTTACATTGCTTTTCGTTGACAATACAAATCTAACATACCTGCCATTACCCGCCTCTACCATTGAACTCCTTTGGCACACGTGCACAAAGAACAAACACATTTTGAAATATTGTCCAACAATCAGTGACTATGAATAGACCTATCCATGGGGCAAAAATGTTGCAACACATTGAATGGATAGGAGAGGCATAGAATCTGCATAGTCTAAACAAACAAGCAACAAGCAACTACCGTTCCTTTTTTGCGGTCCGAAAGTGCTGTACATAAGGCCTAGGTGTCTCAGTAATCCACTCATCAAAGCACACAAAGGCAATAGAGTCGATGCTAAATGCAAGTGGTGAATGCCAGTACAACCTCCAAGAGGAGCCGTTCCTCTTTGTTTGACGGTGTTCTCCCCTTTTCCGACTTTGCCAACGGCAATTTTGCGTCCACGCTCGCTCTCTACTGGCTAGCAAAGATGCACATCCATGTGCCAAGCGTAGCGCTACATGGGTGAGCGCTGTCACCATCTTGATGACGACCTTTCTTAGTTCCGTGGCCCAAGTGAGTTCTAGCTTTCGTGATGGTGGTTCTGTGAAATGTTTGATCCGCCTACTTTGTTGCACTACCTAGCGGAGGCGATTCTTTAGCACGCTGTTGCAAAGTTGGACCGACTAGCTTTTGTAGCAGGTTGGCGGCAGAGGTACCGCTGCTTGATGCCATTGTAGAAAAAAAAAAGAGAAATCTCGTGCAATGCACCCAGATCCGGTAAAATGTAGTCAATTTTATTAAAACTTGCTCGATTTTGTTAGAAAATGGTCCATTTTGACTTTACATCTACTCTCACAGTTTCAAGTTAGATGTTGCTTTGCTACGTGCTGACTCGCTTATTGTGGTTGATCTGCGGCGGCCTACACCGCGACACACGGTGGGTCATAGTTCTGCACCAACAACTTCCAGCATCCTCCGTTAGAGGAAAATTCTATCTATTGCATTTTAAGTGTATACTTCTCATTCTTCTCACTTCAGTGGTGTCGTTCTTCATCTGTTGACATTGGGAGTGTGGCTAATGCTAGTGTAAACTATATCCAAGAGAAGAATACATTTGATCTTAAAAGAATTAGTAGAGGCGGAGGATCAACGATAAGTCCATCCGGTCGCCCATGTTGCCCTACATGTTGGAGGCGCTGCTGCCACGCGGTGGTGTCTTGGTGCATTTCTTAGTGGCACACGGTCCAATGCACAATTAACGATTTAGATGCCATACTTTTCTAGCTAGGACCAATAGTTGTGGACCTTGTTTGTGCATGTCTAGGGTGTAAATGTGGTCTAGAGAACCTCGTGGCGGTCAAAAATGTTTTCGAATTTAGGTCTCGCTACCAAAAATGCTATAGTTTCTGATCAGTACACCTGTTTGAACGAAGGTTCGCAGAAAAGTGCCCCAAAATCCCGCTAACGATCACCGCCCAACTAGGGTGTGGACCCTGATAGTTTTGAAAAAATTCCCCCCCGAAGTGGACAGCAAACTTGGTCTCCTCCACTTTAACTCCCACCGGGGGCCTACCAAGGGTACTATGGGAAACTATGACATATGAAAACGAAGGGAGACTCAGACAATCTATTGTCGGCTATTGAACACGCGTATCCTAAGTGTGTATGGGCAAACTACCTTATTTCCCATTTTCATGCAGTGGTACAAGAACTATATCCTGGTACAACAACCGGCTTCCTTACCTTATGTTGAAAGGTCGTAATTTACTTCTTATTGGGCATCAACGGCAAGTATTAAGCGTCCGGTGTTGATGTAGTGCAGGTTTTTCATTTGTTTGGTTTACCGATGACCTATTCAACTTTGCTGCGGTGATATCAATCGAGTGTGTCCACAAACGGGTTTTCTCTCGAGTTTATTTGGGTGGCATACAAGTGATAAAAAAGATTTTCAAATTTACACCGTTGTTTAGCAAGCTGGATGTGAAACATCAAAGCATAGTTCGCAAACGCACCAATGGGTACAACACGATTCCAAACTTCTCAAAAAAAATGATCCCGCCGAGCCATAAGGTCTGCAACCTGCTAGTTTTGAAAACAACCGGGTGTTGGACGTTGTTTTTAAAATTTTCACCGGTAGGTGGAGGTGGTAAGTTTTTTAACAACCGGTAGGTACCGGTATTCAATGGACCTAAAATTAGATTGATGCACCTGTTTTTTCCTTGCATAATGTGTTGTGAACCATGACTTCTACTACACCCAAAACGCAAATGTACCTATTAATATCTGAGTAAGATTTTCCTTGATGATGTCATCATGCTACATCATGCATAGTCATCGTGATGTCACTTGCCACATCATCAAAATCACTCAAATTTCCAAAGAGTTCGGACAGATTTTGAATTTTGGACCATGCAAAAATTTTCAAATTTTTGACAATGCCTTGTTGTGCCTTTGTTTTTCAATTCTACTCGTATGCCCATGTGTTTATTCTTAGCATTTTCAATGGGAAAGCGTGGTCCACAGCCAAAGAATGCCAAACCACAGGCACCTACACGTCTACCTCCTCATGGCAAAAACGATGGCAACCTTAGGACACCCAAGCACATTGCAGATCCCGCTGGTGGCAAAGACATGTACAATGTCCAGGACATCATTGCAGAGCGCTGGCATCATGGGAAAATTCAATATTTGGTGCGTTGGCAAAGGTACAGCGAGGCTGACGACACCTGGGAACCTTTGGCACATCTTAGTGATGCTCTAGAGTATGTGGCACGTTGGAATGAAGAGAAAAAGAAACGTGATGCTGAGGCTGAACTAGAGCGACAAAAGAAGAAACAAAAAGCGCAGGAGGGGTCATTCTCATCCAATGCAGATGCCCCACAAACCCCTCAACTTGGTCCCCAGCGGAAGCAAACCTCCCTTGTGTGGAAAGCATTTCGTGAAGCAACTCCTGAAGAAGGTGGCAAAGATTTTGCTATGTGTCAAGTAAAGAAATTGGATGGCACATTGTGTGGGCAAGCCATATGTAGGAGTGGTGGCACAAGCAACCTATGGTCCCACTTGAATGCATCCCATAAAGATTGGGTGGTGCAACAAAAAGCAAATGAGGTACCAACGCAACACACATTGGAAGCAACAGGTGACGGAGTTCTTGAAGTGCAACACACAGCAATCAAATGGACGAAGCACAAGTGGCACAAGGCTTGCAGACGTCTGGCATGGTGGATTATTCAAACGAAGTGGCCTCCAACTCTTGTGAATGACCAGTCTTTCAAAGAATTCTGCTCTGAGATCTCCTCTGGGAAGTTCGAGTCTTGCTGCCTGCAAGCGATCACCAAGCATATCCCGGAAATGTCTGCCATCGGTTTGCATGACGTTAGAAGACGCGTTGCTCTATTGGCGAAAGCAAAGCTCAAACCATCAATGGTTGCTGATATTGGGTCTGATTCCACCCTTAGTCTAATGGCCTCAATGCTCTATTTCATTGATGAAGATTGTTTGCAAAGGCGGAGCACAAGAACACTGCACAGAACTTGGGCACAGAACTTGGGGCAGCAGTACAATGTATCACCAAGACCGGCGATGCCGGCGATAGAATGCTGACCCTGCCCTCCAAGAGAGCCATGGCTGCCCGCATATAAAGCGGATGCAGTCCCAGCGCACAGCGGTCAACGGACGAGACTGACACTACACAAGTACCTCGGAACGAAAAAGTCACCCCCTCACCATGTCAGACTGCCGCCACCTGAGACGGTGATCATGCTGGACCCAACCACACGCAACCATGGTACCCAATAAAGGGCGGGGTGCAGCATGCAACCCCCCCAAACAAAACGAGACACGGTTGGGGTCCGGTGGGCGGACGGCCGAGCCCAGAAGCGGTGCGGCCGCCGTCGGTGGGTGTGCGGGAAAAGACAGAAAAACTGCCTAAGAAAGGAAGCGCAAACAAAAGTTGAAACGAGGTTCAACTAGTGTTTGCAAAGGCGGAGCACAAGAACACTGCACAGAACTTGGGTATTCATTCTCCGCCGCAACCCTCCCTGCCCCCCCCCCCCCTCCCCAGCCCTAGCCACGCACTGGTGCCATCAGGAACCCGCTGGGCATAGCGCCGCTGGGGAACCTGAAGGGTTGAAACTGAGTCCTAAAACCCCTCTGATTCCTAAACCCCCCCCCCCAACCCATAAAACTCCCCATGGGCCTTAGGGCCGGCGCCGCAAGTCAAGACAGCCAAAGCGACGGGCGATACGGGCTGTATGCTCCCGGACCCACACACGGTGATGGCGACACAGCGGCAACAGCATCGGATCCGTCAGCGCCGAGTAGGGCTGCAGGTGGGCGCCCGTCTGCTCTGCAGCCAAACGGCCACGGCGCCGGGCGCAACTCGGCCAAGCCGAGGCTCACTCAGCAACTCAGCAACGAACCAAGATCCATAACACCGGCCTTAGGGCCAACACTGCAGGTAGCCAGATGGGGCTTTGGCTCAACAAAGTGCTTACGTTGGCGGTGCTGGTGCCGCGACCGTCATTGCTGTTGGTCCCGTTGCTATCAACGCCAGTGCTCGAAGCATCCACGACTTTAGAGGGCGTGTGGATCGCGTCGCGCATCGAGAGGGCGGCGGCGAGCAACATCTGCGCCAGTCCTTCAGCGCTGTCGCTGCCAGTGCCGCTGCTCATGTTCCCGCTGTTGCCAATGCCAGTGCTCGAAGTTCCACGCCTGAAGGTGATGTGGCGACATAAAGGCAACCACACTGCTGTTGCCACCGCCAGAACTGCTGGTGCCGCTGCTGCTGCCGCCAGCGTCACCGCTGCTGGTCCGACTGCCGCCAATGCCAGAGTCTGATGGCTCAATACCTGCAGATTGTGATGGCGATACAGAGGGAAAACCACTGCTGCTGCCGCGGCTGCCAGAGCTGCTGGTGTTGCTGGTGCCAGTTTCACGGCTGCTGGTCCCGCTGCCGCCAACATCGGGTGTTGATGCTCCTACCACTGCACATGGTGACGGCGATGGAGAGGCAACACCACTGTTGCCGCCGCTGCTGCAGAGCTGCCACCGCGGCTGCTGGTGCTGCCAGTGTCACTGCCTCGGCGGCGGTGGTGAAGGACCCGACCGAGCGCAGCGTCAAACCGTCGTTCGCAAGCGCCTCCAGCGCAGGGGCCCTCTGCAGGGACGCAAGCAGGCCGCACTGCACGCACTGCACCGCAGCGTTGAGCCCGTTGGTGAGCTCCTGCAGGTCCGTTGTCTAAAAGGCCTGGGCGTGCGTGTCCACCTCCGTCTTGAAGGCCGCCACCGACTGCGCCACAACCTCCGTCCTGCCGTGGCCCATGAGCTGCAGGACTGCCACAATGGCTGCGACCAGCGTGGTGACCTCGGAGGAGCGGCTTGAGCCGCAGAACCATGTCCACAGCGCACTCGACATTGTGCACGACGGCCGGCAGCAGCGCCGGGCCCCGCCCCGCGTCCGCCAGGGCCTTGACCTCGGCGATGGCGGGGGTCAGGCCCACGAGCACCGCACTCTCGACGGTGGCCAGGTCGCGGTCAACCAGCCCCTTCTCAACCCCCGCGATCTGCTTCATGCGGTCCAAAAAGGAGCCGCAGCACCCGCTTGTCGCCTCAGCATGCTGACCCGCCGGCACCGGCCCTGGGGCCCATGGGGAGAGGGCAAAACACTACCCCCCCCCCCTACAAATTAAAGACAGAAAAACTGCCTAAGAAAGGAAGCGCAAACAAAAGTTGAAACGAGGTTCAACTAGTGGACACAAATTCATGAAGTCCTACTCAACTGCACAGGCTTCACAGGGGAGAGGGACACTGCTGAGGCAATACGGCAGCAAACTGTTGAAGACTTGGACCGTGTTGGACTTACATGCAACGATATCCATGCAAAGGTAAGTGATCAAGGGTCTAACATCAAAAAGGCATGGGGAGATCTTCCAGGAGGCTTGTCATACGTTGAAACTCTCTGTGAACGTCTACTTGAAGTCACCAGGTGTGTGCGATGTGGTTCAAAAGCTCAAGGGAATCACCACCTTTTTGCACAGTTCTGGCCACCGGCTTACAAATCTGAAACGCAATCAAAAGCGGCTTGATCTAGAAGAAACACGTCCACCAAAAACTGGCAACTCCGTTCGTTGGAGCTACACGCACCAAAGTCAAGAATGGTTTCGCAAATCACAACCGGCCATTTTGATGTATGATGTCACACACGGGCATGAGGAAGGACATAATGATGGGGCCTACTCTGACAACAAGCTACACCACAACAGGTGGAAGTTGAACACGCAGTCACTGTGTGTGTCACTCACCCTGCTGCAGAAGCTGTTCGCCGCTTGGAAGGAACTAAGTATGTGACCATTTCCCTTGTTTTGCCCGCCATTTACAAGTTGTTGGGCAATCTTGAGAAAGACTACCTACGGCAGCATTGGGATGACACCACAGTACCAGTTGCAAGCATTGGACACAACGTGAAGGAGGCACTAAAAAAATACCTAGCAGACCTCACACGCCGCTGGGTAACGGAGCTGTCAACGGACACCAAGCGGCTCCTTCTGATTGCAACTCTCTTGGACCCACGCTACAAGCATTACGCTTTTCGTAGTGAAGGAGAGCGGCGGTGGGCAGAAACGGCACTGCGCATCGAGTGGCAGCACTGGAAAGTAGCACAAAACGAGAGCACTAACGTGTTGAACCAAGGCAACCAACCAAAGAGGCCACGTGACTTCCTTGATGACTCTGATGATGACAAGGAGCAGGCACCAGCAGAAAAGTTTATAGTGGTTTCAGCACTGTGTTTTGCCTCTCCTGCTGCTCGCTGTTGGTGTAGGGTTTCCTGCTGCTTGTTTTTGGAGATGAAAAGCTTTTGCTTTGATGAAATACAGTCAATCTAGGATAGCCCAAGCCAATAGTATGCAAGGAGAAGAGAATCAGGATCAAAGCATGAAGGGCTGCAGTGTAAACAGTGAAAGATGAAAGGATATTCACAGAAACTGCAACTCAGGTCAAATCGGAATGCATATTCACAAAGATAGCTGAAATGTTTTGGAAAAGAGTTGGAAAACTGCCCCATGGTCACTCTATCTCCATGGTGCCATCTCAGGAGATGTGCACTCTTTGTTTTGGGTCCCATATGTGCTGAGGTGGCAGGGCATGTGGCGATGAGGTCACTGCCATGTCACATGGGATCTTCCTACTTAGCTAGGCTGACCAGGAATTGAACCCAGGACCTCTCAAAAAGAGGTGCCCAGCCCCCTAGGGTGCATACCACTAGGATAGCTAAGAATTCATGGAAAAACATAGATAAATTCATAGGCTCTGCCTTGGATATGTCAGTTCTCAGTCAACTCAGGAAACGATGATTTGCCTCACATTGAAAGGGGATTAAGGGGTCCACTCCATATCCTGATTGGGTGTTTGGTTCCATAGGTCAAAATGTGTTATCACCAGTTTTGGTGGGACCAATACTAAGATAGAAATGCCTGGATGCTCAGTGCATCTCTAATACAACTAGAGTATGCCTCAAAGCATTGGAAAAGCACTTTTTCTTACTCCCCCTTTGTGCTGTGGTGGCCACCACTGTCGCATTTTAGGAAAAAGGGATTTTTTTCTTGGCCTTTCCTTGGTTTCCGCATCTACTTTAAAATACCTATAGCTTCCCTCACACAGAAAAATGGGCGCTCACCATGGCTGGCGCTCTTTTGCTGCTCTGTTTGTAACATTTCCTACAGAAGTCTCAGCGCTCATGGCGCTGTCGGGGGTCGTGTGGCTTGGTTGGGTTAGTTTTGGGAGCATGCCAAAACATGTGCATGTGCATCCCTCCCTCCAAGACGCAGCGCGACACAAACCCAACGCAAGACACAATATACACACTCGCATGGGTTCTCGTAAACCTGCTGGCGACCTGTGACCTGTCTTAGGGCGAAGGGAGTCGTGAAAAAATTAAATTGCCCCTTGGTGGGGTCTTGGGTTCTGCTCAGTCTCTCCAGGCTGCTGCGTTTCGGCCAGAACACGGCCTACTCAGCGAGGCTGCGCGTGGGTATCTGCAGAGGCAGGAATGGGAGAATTATGGACGAATCCACGCAAAAACGAATCGACGACACCAAAATCCGTCAAACGACGGCCTAGAATTTTTCTAAGACAACACACCTGAGCAGAATCCAATTGTGCATCAGAAGCACATTTTTATAAAAACTATAGTCATCTCTAGATTTTTTAAATCAAGAAATTCCTACGCATAAAAAGGCGGCGCGCAGGAGCGGCTCCTAGCGAAGCGCCGGAAAATGGAGAAATAATGGAATTTTAAACGTATGTCTCACGTAGTCTTGAGAATGACGGGACACACATTAATAAATAAACATACAGATTCCACTTACACTAATGGAAGTATCAAAAATTCAAGAATTCGAATATCAACGAAAAGACTTCAATGAATCAGGTATAAACTACAGGTATGCTCATCTCGTATGCCGCATACACATTGCTCGTCTCGTGTCTCCGTGAACGAGCCCTGTAGCAGCGCTAACAACGATAGGACGCGATAGAGGGATTGATTAGAGAGATTGCAGATGATTAGAGGTCAGATCAGGGTGATTAGACATACACACAAGTGCATAGCAACGTTCTTCGCGTGCGCCCCTCACTTGCTCTCTCTCTCCAGCGGTAGGTAAGGTGAGTAAGCCCAGGCGGGGCCACCCCCTGGTGGAGTTCGTGATTGTGGTGCGGATGGGCAGGTTTGCCCAAAACTGTCGTGCATACTCGCGCATGCACACACGCATTAAAGGGTAGGCCACGCGAAGTGCGCACGGTAAACCTTGTTTAGGCTACCCAGGGGCTCCTCGGTACGTTCTTTAAGAGAACCTGAGGAGTCCCTTAACGCTTGCTTGCTTGACAGGGGTAGCTGATTCTTCAGCGTGTTTGCGGACAGTGTATTATAGGTCACTCTGAGAAGCGTATAATACGTGGAGAGTGGCTTGGTTCCTCCGCCGCAAACGCCCCTTCATTTGCCTTTGCTTTACAGGTGGGCAGGTAGGGTGATTGGTGCAGCAGCATACCATTTTTTTCATGCCCTGCTAAACAAGGGCGCAGATCACACAAACAAGTAACTCCCCTCTGCCTGTGGCAGAGCAGGGAGTCCGACTCCATCGACATCTGCGCCGTGCACGCAAGAGCACCTCTTCCCTCCAAGCCCTAGCAGGGGAAACGCGTTGTGGCGTCCCCTGTTAGGCCACAGTTGCTTAGCAGCGCTGTGTTCTCTTGTCATCTTCACAGGAGGGTCGCTAGGACCCACGACATGTTCTTCAACGACACCAAGTAGAGTCTGCGTGTAGGAGTGGTAGTCCTGAGTGGGGGCTTGAGCCAGTTGCCCCAGTGCTCGCCCACCAGGATGGTGCCACTGTAGGGTGTGTAGGACCTGTAGTGCGTGTGTCACTGTCCCACCCGTTTCCTGCAATTTTAGCAGGGTTGGTGGGCTGTGGCAGTGGTTAGGTCAGTGTTTTGGCCACTTAGCAAAACGGCGTTTTCATGCCTTCATAGCTTTTGGCCACCCCTCCCTGTAGTAGACAGATAGGTAGGGAAAACAATACCTGGATTAGTACGCTGGGTATTCCCCAAAGGTTTTGCGCCAGCACAGAAATTGGGCGCTTAGGGGAGGGGAGACCCGGGGCGTACCCCGTGGCATCAATAAGCCAACCCTCCAGGTTTAGCAAGCGTGCAGACTTGGGTATAATTAGGACACCACTTCTGCGGCTTGCTCTCAGGACCTTAGAAATAGCACACTCACACATACGCTTTGGCAGGTAAGGGTAAGGTTCAGTCCCTAGCTTTAGTCTTGGAGGCAAGCGTCTCAGCGAGCCTCAGCAACTCATCAAGGTTGTTCTGGGACAAGTAGTCAACCAGAACTGAGTTTAGGCGTCCCTCAGGTAGAACAAATGCAGAGAAGGGCTCCCAGGTGGCCTCTTCGACTCCAAACCCTTCCGTGAGGGTGAGGAAGCGCCAACCCTGCCGATAGCGGTGGCGTAGGACAGACTTCACCAGGTAGAAGCCCTCCTTAGCCATCTCCTCGGCGTTCATGTCGGGGAGTTCACCCTCAACTTCCATAGGGCTGGCAGCCCCTTGTAGGTCCAGAGCGGCGATTTCCTCGTCGTTCAGCTCCCACTCCTCCCCACAGAGGTCTTCAGGATCATAGTAGCGCTTCACGTGTTGAGCAGCGCACACCAGGGTCCCCCCTAGACGGGGAGAACACCGCACGGTGATACGGTGTCCATCCACTGATAGAATCTTGTATGGCCCGAAGTATGGGTCATCGCTGGTAGAGCGTGGCCAGGCGGGTAGTCGACTGTGGTACACCAGCACCCAGTCCCCCTCTTGGTAGGTGGCCGGTACTCGGTGCTTGTTCTTCTTGTTCCACTGATGCTCCCTCAGTCTCTGGAGCATAGCCTTGGCCTTGTCCACCTTCGCTTGTTGCTCTTGCACACATTCACCCACAGAAGAATGGGTGTCCTCTGGATAGGGGGCATGTAGGAACCATGCCGGGCGCCCTAGGAATAGCTCATGGGGCGAGTAGCCAGAGTCTGAACTCTCTTGGGAGTTCATCATCAAGGATATGTCGGGGAGTAGTCTCACCCAGTCTCTGGTGCGTTCAGTTTTGCACCATATCCTGACATTCTCCTTGAGGACACGGATCTGTCGCTCACATAGGGGGTTGCTCGTGTGAGAGTAGGGAATCCCCGTAGACACCTGGACATTGAGGGATCTCAGGACCCTCTTGTACCAGCCAGTATCTGAGCGTACTCGTACGTCCTCATCGGAGTTGATCTCCTTGGGCGCCCCATAGACACAAAACCACTCCTCCAGGAGTATCTTGATAGTCTCCTCCCCGGTAATGTGCTTGGTACATGGGAACACCCGGGTAAACCTGGTCAACCCACAGGTTACCACGAGGGCGAAGTCATAGCCCCCGAACTTCGGCATCTCCGTGTAGTCCACGTATAGAACACTGTTGGCACAGTGAGGGATGGGCAGGGTCGAGTAGAGACCTCTGTCCCTGATATCCCCTGGTTTACAGGACCTGCACGGGCACTTGTCCACGATAGGCTGGAGGGTTTTCCGCAGTTGGTCGTCAGTCCACGTAGTGTGGAACCACTGCTTGAACAGCCTCAGGGTACGGTCACCACCCACATGACCGCTGGACTCATGGGTCCACTTCAGCAGCGCTGGGACTCGGTCACTAGGCACCACGATGCGGTCCTGGTGCCGGAGGTAGCTCTTGTCCCTCTTCCACTGGTCTTGATTGACCAGGAGGGGTTCAAGGCGTTTTTCCAGGCGCTTGTAGATGTCCCCAAACTCCTTCAGGTACTCCGATTGTTGGAGTCCATCCAGGGGGCGTATCATGGTCATGTTGAGGTCCAAGTGGACGTCCATACGGCTGAACGCCTCCTTAGCCAGCGCTTCAGACCGTGCACCAATCAGGGCGTCGAAGTTGTTGCGGCTGATGTAGTCGGCACACTCGTTCTTCACTCCCTGGATATGGTGTACCGTCAGCCGTAGTTGACTGAGGTAGGTCCACCAGCGCCGTAGCTTGGCCTTCTCAGGGTGGGGGACCCTTCTGGAAACTGCGGACCGGTTCTTGGTCGCACAGCCAGACCACAGGGTTACTCCCCAACAGTCGTGCTTGTGAGGATAGCACCAGCATACCCGCGAGCAGTTCCTGCTCATAGGTGGAGTAGTTCCCCCTGGCCTGGTTCCACTTCCAGTTCCAGTGGCCCAGAGGTACTAGGACCCACTTGTCGTCAGGGTAGCTGTGCTTCAGGGTTCCATCTCGGTTGAGACCTTCCGTCCCCCATTTGGAAATGGCCGAGTCGAACTCCTCCTTCTCTAGTGCTTGCCATTGGAACAACGTTCCACCACCGCCCACATTGCTGGCGTCGGTCACCAGGATAATGTCCCCTTGTGCCCTAGACACGCCCAAGCACTTAGCGTTGGCTACCTTGTCTTTGAGCTCGTCAAACGCTTATTGCTCTTGTGGGCCCCAGCGCCAAGAAAAGTTTATAGTGTTTTCAGCACTGTGTTTTTGCTTCTCCTGCTGCTTGTTGTTGCTGTAGGGTGTCCTGCTGCTGGTTTTGGATGATGAAAAGCTTTTATTTGTTGAAATACAGTAAAGCCAACTCAATCCAGGATAGCCCAAGCCAACAGTATGCAAAGAGAAGGTAATTCAGGATCAAAGCATGAAGGGCTGCAGTGTAAACAGTGAAAGATGATTAGATATTCACAGAAACTGCAACTCAGGATACAAATGAATGCATATTCACAGTGATAGCTGAAATGTTTTGGGAAAAGAGTTAGAAAACTGCCTCAGGATCACTCTCTCTCCATAGTGCCATCTTAGGAGATGTGCACTCTTTGTTTTGGCTCCCATATGTGCTGAGGTGGCATGGTATGTGGCGATGAGGTCACTGCCATGTCACATGGGATCTTCCTACTCAGTTGGGATCTTCCTACTTAGTTAGGCTGACCAGGAATTGAACCCAGGACCTCTCAAAAAGAGGTGCCTAACCCCCTATGGTGCATACCACTAGGGCAGATAAGTATTCATGGAAAAACATAGATAAATTCATAGGCTCTACCTTAGGTATGTCAGTGCTCAGTCAACTCAGGAAAAGATGTTTTACTTCTGATTGAAAGGGGATTAAGGGGTCCACTCCATATCCTGATTGGGTGTTTGGTTCCATAGGTCAAAATGTGCTATCACCACTTTTGGCTGGACCAATACTAAGATAAAAATGCATGGATGCTCAGTGCATCTCTAATACAACTAGAGTATGTCCCAAAGCAATGGAAAAGCACTTTTTCTTACTCCCCCCTTGTGCTGTGGTGGCCACCACTGTCGCATTTTAGGAAAAAGGGAATTTTTCTTGGCCTTTCCTTGGTTTCCACATCTACTTTAAAATACCTACAGTCTCCCTCACACTGAAAAATGGGCGCTCACCATGGCTGGCGTCCTTTTGCTGCTCTGATTGTACAGTTTCCTACAGAAGACTCAGCGCTCTTGGCGCTGCCGGGGCTCCTGTGGCTTGGTTGGGTTAGATTGGGAGCATGCCAAACATGTGCATATGCCCCCTTCCTCCAAGACGCAGCGTCGACACAACCCAAACGCAAGACACATTATACACACTCGCATGGGTTCTCGTAAACCTGCTGGCGACCTGTGACCTGTCTTAGGGCGTAGGGAGTCGAAAAGTAATTAATTTGCCCCTTGGTGGGGTCTTGGTTCTGCTCAGTCTCTCCAGGCACCTGCGTTTCGGCCCGAACACGGCCTACTCAGCGAGGCTGCGCGTGGGTATCTGCAGAGGCAGGAATGGGAGAATTATGGACGAATCCACGCAAAAACGAAGCGACGACACCAAAATCCGTCAAATGACGGCGCAGAATTTTTCTGAAACGACACACCTGAGCAGAATCCAATTGTGCATCTTCAGCACATTTTTATAGAAATTATAGTCATCTCTGGATTTTTTAAGTCCAGAAATTCATACGCATAAAATGGCGGCGCGCGGGAGCGGCTCCTAGCGAAGCGCCGGAAAATGGAAAAATAATGGAATTATAAACGTATGTATCACGTAGTCTTGAAAATGACGAGACACACATTAATAAACAAACATACAAATTCCACCCACACTAATAGAAGCTTCAAAAATTCAAGAATTCGAAAATCAATTGAAGAGACTCCAATGAATCAGGTATAAACTACAGGTATGCTCGTCTTGCATGCCGCATACACATTGCTCGTCTCGAGTCTCCGTGACCGAGTCGTGTAGCAGCGTTAACAACGATAACCACGATAGAACGCGGTAGAGGGATTGATTAGAAAGATTGCAGATGATTAGCGGTCAGATCAGGGTGATTAGTCATACACACAAGTGCATAGCAACGTTCTTCGCGTGCGCCCCTTTTGTTTTCTCTCCTTGCTTCACTTCCCAGCGGTAGGTAAGGTAGGTACGCCCAGGCGGGGCCACCCCCTGGTGGAGTCAAGATTGTTGCGGAGATGGGCAGGTTTGCCCACGTGATTGAGCATAGTCGTGCATGCACACACGCATTAAAGGGTAGGCCACGCGAAGTGCGCACGGTAAACCTTGTTTAGGCTACCCAGGGGCTCCTCGGTACGTTCTTTAAGAGAACCTGAGGAGTCCCTTAACGCTTGCTTGCTTGATAAGGGTAGCTGCTCCATGCAGCGTGTTTGCGGACAGCGTATTATAGGGCACACTGAGAAGGGTATAATACCTGGAGTGTGCCTTGGTTCCTCCGCCGCAAACGCCCTTTCATTTGCCTTTGTTCTACAGGTGGGCAGGTAGGGTGAGTGGTGCAGCAGCATTTTTTTATGCCCTGCTAAACAGGGGCGCAGATCACACAAACAAGTAACTCCGCTCCGCCTGTGGCAGAGCAGGGAGTCCGACTTCATCGACATCTGCGCCTTGCACACGAGAGCACTCCTTCCCTCCAAGCCCTTGCAGGGGAAACGCGTTGTGGCGTCCCCTGTGAGGCCACAGTTGCTTAGTAGCGCTGTGTTCTCTTGTCATTTCACAGGTGGGTCGCTAGGACCCTCGAGAACTTCCTCTTCGCAACGCCAAGTAGAGTGTGCGTGTAGGAGTGGTAGTCCTGCGTGGGGGCTAGAGCCAGTTGCCCAGCGCTCGCCCACCAGGATGGTGCCACTGTAGGGTGTGTAGGACCTGTAGGGGGCGTGTCACTGTCCCACCCTTTTCCTGCAATTTTAGCTGGGTTGGTGGGCTGTGACAGTGGGTTAGGTTAGTGTTTTTGGCCACATAGCAAACAGGCGTTTTGCATGCCTTCATAGCTTTTGGCCACCCCTCCCTGTAGTAGACAGGTAGGTAGGGAAAACAATACCTGGATTAACACTCTGGGTATTCCCCCAAGGTTTTGCGCCAGCACAGAAATTGGGCGCATAGGGGAGGGGAGACCCGGGGCGTACCCCGTGGCATCAATAAGCCAACCCTCCAGGTTCAGCAAGGGGGCAGACTTGGGTATAATTAGGACACCACTTCTGCGGCTTGCTTCTCAGGACCTTAGGACTAGCACACTCACACATACGCTTTGGCAGGTAAGGGTAAGGTTCAGTCCCTAGCTTTATTCTTGGAGGCAAGCATCTCAGCGAGCCTCAACAACTCACCAAGGTTGTTCTGGGACAAGTAGTCAACCAGAACTGAGTTTAGGCGTCCCTCAGGTAGAACAAATGCAGAGAAAGGCTCCCAGGTGGCCTCTTCGACTCCAAATCCTTCCCAGAGGGTGAGGAAGCGCCAACCCTGCCGATAGCGGTGGCGTAGGACAGACTTCACCAGGTAGAAGCCCTCCTTAGCCATCTCCTCGGCGTTCATGTCGGGGAGTTCACCTTCAACTTCCATAGGGCTGGCAGCCCCTTGTAGGTCCAGAGCGGCGATTTCCTCGTCGTTCAGCTCCCACTCCTCCCCACAGAGGTCTTCAGGATCATGGTAGCGCTTCAGGTGTTGAGCGGCGCACACCAGGGTCCCCCCTAGACGGGGAGAACACCGCACGGTGATACGGTGTCCATCCACAGATAGGATCTTGTACGGCCCGAAGTATGGGTCATCGCTGGTAGAGCGTGGCCAGGCGGGTAGTCGACTGTGGTGCACCAGCACCCAGTCCCCTTCTTGGTAGGTGGCCGGTACACGGTGCTTGTTCTTCTTGTTCCACTGACGCTCCCTCACTCTCTGGAGCATAGCCTTGGCCTTGTCCACCTTCGCTTGTTGCTCTTGGACCCATTCACCCACAGAAGAATGGGTGTCCTCTGGATAGGGGGCATGTAGGAACCATGCCGGGCGCCCCATGAATAGCTCATGTGGCGAGTAGCCAGTAGCTGAACTCTCTTGGGAGTTCATCATCAAGGATATGACGGGGAGTAGTCTCACCCAGTCTCTGGTGCGTTCAGTTTTGCACCATATCCTGACGTTCTCCTCCAGGACACGAATCTGTCGCTCACATAGGGGGTTGCTCGTGTGAGAGTAGGGAATCCCCGTAGACACCTGGACATTGAGGGACCTCAGGACCCTCTTGTACCAGCCAGTATCTGAGCGTACTCGTACGTCCTCATCGGAGTTGATCTCCTTGGGCGCCCCATAGACACAAAACCACTCCTCCAGGAGTATCTTGATAGTCTCCTCTCCGGTAATGTGCTTGGTACATGGGAACACCCTGGTAAACCTGGTCAACCCACAGGTTACCACGAGGGCGAAGTCATAGCCCCCGAACTTCGGCATCTCCGTGTAGTCCACGTATAGAACACTGTTAGCACAGTGAGGGATGGGCAGGGTCGAGTAGAGACCTCTGTCCCTGATATCCCCTGGTTTACAGGACCTGCACGGGCACTTGTCCACGATAGGCAGGAGCGTCTTCCGCAGCTGGTCGTCAGTCCACGTAGTGTGGAACCACTGCTTGAACAGCCTCAGGGTACGGTCAGCACCCACATGACCACTGGACTCATGGGTCCACTTCAGCAGCGCTGGGACTCGGTCACTAGGCACCACGATGCGGTCCTCGTGCCAGAGGTAGCTCTTGTCCCGCTTCCACTGGTCTTGGTTGACCAGGAGGGGTTCAAGGCGTTTCTCCAGGCGCCGGTAGATATCCCCAAACTCCTGTAGGTACTCCGATTGTTGGAGTCCATCCAGGGGGCGTATCATGGTCATGTTCAGGTCCAGGTGTACGTCCATACGGCTGAACGCTTCCTTAGCCAGCGCTTCAGACCGGGCACCAATCAGGGCGTCGAAGTTGTTGCGGCTGATGTAGTCGGCACACTCGTTCTTCACTCCCTGGATATGGTGTACCGTCAGCCGTAGTTGACTGAGGTAGGTCCACCAGCGACGTAGCTTGGCCTTCTCAGGTGGGGGGCCCTTCTGGAAACTGCGGACCGGTTCTTGGTCGCATAGCCAGACCACAGGGTTACTCCCCAACAGTCGTGCTTGTGAGGATAGCACCAGCATACCCGCGAGCAGTTCCTGCTCATAGGTAGAGTAGTTCCCCCTGGCCTGGTTCCACTTCCAGTTCCAGTGGCCCAGAGGTACTAGGACCCACTTGTCGTCAGGGTAGCTGTGCTTGAGGGTTCCATCTCGGTTGAGACCTTCCGTCCCCCATTGGGAAATGGCCGAGTCGAACTCCTCCTTCTCTAGTGCTTGCCACTGGAACAACGTTCCACCACCGCCCACATTGCTGGCGTCGGTCACCAGGATAATCTCCCCTTGTGCCCTAGGCACGCCCAAGCACTTAGCGTTGGCTACCTTGTCTTTGAGCTCGTCAAACGCTTGTTGCTCTTGTGGGCCCCAGCGCCAAGTAGTACTCTTCTTGATCAAGTCAGTCAGTACCGCGCTGGTGTAGGTGAAGTTTTTGATGTGGCGGCGATAGAAGTTGCACGCCCCAATGAAACTGCGTACATCATGAAGTCCTTTCTTGGGGTCTTCGTGTCGTACCTTGGCATCCATCAGGGGTTTGGCCTTAGAGGCCGCTGGGGTCCACCACCCATAGCCAACGTCAAACCCCAGGTACTGCATGGTCTCCTGCATGAACTCACACTTCTCCAGCTTGAGTCGTGTGTGGTTCTCCTGGCAGACCGCAAAGAACTCACCCAAGAGGATTAGGTGATCCTCCTGGGTATTGGTCCCGAGGCATACATCGTCGATGTGAGCCTCCATCTGGGCCCCACGGGATATGAGCTCCTGCACCTTAGGTCTCCTTCGTAGGAGGGACAAGATCTTGTTCATCAGCTCTTGGAACAGAGCGGGGGCGTGAGCCACGCCAAACGGCATGACCTTCCACTTGAATACCCTCCCCTGAGGGGTGATGAAGGCCAGTAGTTCCTGCGCGTTGGGCGTCAGGTCCACTTGCCAGAATCCACTTCGCTTGTCCATCTTGGTCTTGTAGCGACAGGAGGCTATCTTCTCCAGGGTAGACTCCATATTGGGAATGGACCCTGAGTGGTTCAGCGTCTTCTTGTTCAGCTCTCCATAGTCCACTACCAGCCGTTTGGCTGTAGACCCAGGTTTAGCCACCAGGAAACAGGGGCTGCAGTGTAGGGGGTAGTCCCCATCCTTGTACTCCAGGACTAGGCCAGCGTCGATACATCCTTGTATCTGTCGCTCAATCTCGTCGGCCTGCTCTTTAGGAGCTGGATAGGGTCTCCTCCGGATCTTGTGACCCACGAACTCGGGTTTCAGCTTGAGGTCCATCTGTACCAGCTTGTCGCATGAGGCTGGAGGGGGTAGTTCTCCGAACACCTCCAGATAGGTCCTTATCAGCTTTTGTACCCGCGGGTCCAGTACCTTGATCTTGTCCTCCATGTCCTCGTCGGAGTGTAAGTTGCTTGCCCCTTGAATAGACGTCGGGAGGTGGTCCTCCACCGACTCTTCGCCCGCGGTAGCATCCTTCAGCCCTTGGTAGGCATACAGAAGGTCTTGCTCAACCATCTCCGGTGGACGATGGCAACATAGGCACGCTTTAGGGGGTTCACATACACATTCCTCCGAGAGGTCGTCCTCATCTGGGGTCCTCACATGGGCACCCCATACGCTCTTCATGAGCTTGAGATCTACCTCCCTTTGCCAGGTGGTGATCTTCTGTTCGAGGTCCTCCTTCAGTTGGGATAGGTCTCCCATACGTCCTTGCTTTAGTGGCCACGAGCTGCGGGTAGGCTTCGCGTAGCATAGCTTTTTCGCCACCAACTTCCTCTTGGAATCCACATACTCCCTGAGCCTGGATCTAGGGTCCAGCTCTTCATCCACGGGGTCTTCCACCCTCATGGAGAGTAGGGGTTTTAGTGGGGCGACGTACTCGGCGTTCTCCACTTCTTCCACCGCAGTCTGCACGAAGAAGGCGTCGTGCTCAGTTTCGTCGTCTGAGTGGATAGAGCTAGGTAGCTCAGATAGTCCACA
The DNA here is from genome assembly GCA_964036045.1 of Eutreptiella sp. 'Long Island Sound 2002'. Lineage (NCBI taxonomy): Eukaryota > Euglenozoa > Euglenophyceae > Eutreptiales > Eutreptiaceae > Eutreptiella > Eutreptiella sp. 'Long Island Sound 2002'. The sequence continues at coordinate 172,166,837 of OZ038379.1, forward strand.
CTCAGAGACTCCATCAGGAACAGGTACATGACAGGGAGAGTTCGGGGCGTTAGTGTCAGTCACGACGTACTCATCTCCTCCGGGTGTAGTTTCAACAGCATCTTGAGGTCGTAGGCGATCCTTCAAGTCACCCAAGGCGAGTCCATCGCTTTCTCGTTGTATAGCCTGGACCAGAGTAGGGTCCAGGTCTTCCCAGGGGATGGTGGTAAGACCTCCGTCCACCACGCTGAGCATACTCCCCCATCCGGGCTTCCCAATGGGCGTCTTGCGTCCCAGAGGCACGTAGATGGCCTCATCAGGTAACCGCACAGAGCTGATAGTCAGCTTGTCAAGGAGGGTTCGCCAGTACTCGTTGCCCCCATGGGCTCCCCAATCGGGGGAACACAGGACCATACGGGAACGTTCCAAGGCCACCTTGGTCAGCACCTTCCCCAGTTCACTGAATCTGGGGTTCCCGTAGGCCATCCCGAAAGAGGGCCAGTAAAATTTGTAGCTGCAGTTCTTCCCCTTGCTGCAGTATAGGTCCAGTACATGCTGCTTGTCGCTGGCGAACAGTTCCACACTTAGGTCTTCTCGAGAGTAACCCAACTCCTTCAGACCTTGGTCTAGGACTTCCCCCAATAGTTGATAGTCCTCAGTTTTGGAGGCCGCCATCATGTTCGAGGGCTCCTCCTTCGATAGTCTCAGGTAACTCGAGGTATGTTCCGACTGCTCCAGTGGCACAGACTCTCTGCCACTGCCGTGGTCCACGTACAGGAGGTAGGGCGCTTGCAGCGTCAGGGATTGTATCTGGGAGTGCTGCACGAAGAAGTCAGTACCCAGTACAAAGTCGAAGGCATCAGTGTCCATCACATAGAACCGATGGGCGATAGTCTTGGAGCCCATAGGTACCTCCACTTCGCAGTCCCCGCAGCTGTGCACCACATGTCCATCCCCCATGCGTATAGCGGCGGTGGTCATGGTGTTCTTCAGGCTCCCACAAGGTAAAATTTTCTTGGCCACTATCGATATTGTGGCTCCAGTATCCAGTACCCCCAGATATACATTTCCCTCCAGTCGGATACGTACCCAAAACACCAGGTCTTGGGTGCCACCAGAGCGTCCCCGTCAGAACTCCGCGGGACAGGTCACCTCGAACCCCTTGTTCCGCAATTTGCGGGCCATCCTCATGAAACGGCTTCTCTTCTTGGCGTTGCCGTCGTCACCACCTTCATGCTCACGCTTGGCTCCTTGTTCTTGCTGGGCCTGCGTCTGTGAGCGTGTGGTAGGTCCAGACTGCCCTCCAGAGGGCTCGGAGTTCCCCCCTGGATTAGGGTTGGGGTTACCTCCGTTCTTGTCCTTGTTCTTGTTGTCGTTCTGGCGATTAGCGCCTCCTCCTCGTCCGCCTTGACCCTTGTCTTGACCACCTTGACCACGTCCTTTCGACTTGCCCTTGCCGGAGTCGTTGCCTTTGGCCTTGCCTCCACCTTTGCCTGAGCTTTTGCCAGGATCTTCCCCCTTAAGCTTCGCCGATAGGCGTTGCTTATGGTAGCACTCGTCCTCATAGTGCTTCCGCTTACCGCAGAATGCACACGTGATGGTGCAGCGGTAATGATCCGGCATCTTCACCTTGGCGCCGGTGATCTTTTCCTGCTGCTTCCCCTGGACAACAAAGCAGTCTCGCTGCTCGCAGTCGGAGGCATGCTGCAGGTGGCCCTGCTCATCTCTGGCATCACACCAGAATAGCTCCTTCACGTTCTCCATTAGGCGGGCGTGGGCGTGTTTGGGGGTAGTCCCCTGCCCAGGTCGGGACCCTTGGTACCCTTTGCCTCCAGAACCTCCACCACCAGGACGGTAGTGGTTCAGGTGTTGGTCGCTCTCTTTCTCCAGCGCCATCTCCAGGAGCAGCACGCATAGATCCTCGTAGCGGAGGGATCTAGCCTTGCGCTCAGCCGTCAGACGGCACTCGTCCCATAGCTCACGGGGGAGCTTGGAGCACAACCAAAACAGCAGGTCGTCGCTGCTGTAGGAACCGGGCGTCAGTCGCCCAGCCCAGTGGTCCAGGTCCGCCAACAGCTCGGAGACCCTGCCGGGTTTGGGGTTGTTCGGCAGCACGGGCAGGTTCTGGATCTCGGCCCTGATGGAGAGGTCGGTCTCGTAGGTTGGGTACTGCCTCTCCAGGGCAACCAACACGTCGGCAAAGGTGGCGGAGTTGGTGACGATCTGCCTGACCTGCTTCTCCAGGTACTTCGTCTTGCAGCACTGCAGGAGCAGGTCGCACTTCACTCGCCCACTCGCGTGGGTTTGGCCGGTCAGTCGTAGGAACCGGCCAAAGTTCTCAGCGAACTCGCTGAGGTCCTTGCCTGTGAATTCAGGCAGGTTCACCACTATCTTGGAGGTGGCTATAGCCTTCGCCTCCTGAGCTCGGCGTCCTTCAGGGCGTCGGGTCTTCTTCTTCTTCTTCTTCTTCTTCTTACCCTTGGAGTCCTCGGGGTCCTCAGGGTCTTCGTCATCCGATGGCGAAGAAGAAGTCATCGAAGGCGGCCCATCATCGGAGGGGTCACCGCCTAGATCACTGGAGCCATAAGGCTCCACGTCCACCATAGCCCTTAGGGCTGTCAGCCCCAGCTGGTCCAGCTCGGCCCTCGTCGAGTTCGTCACATGACTGTAGGGCGGCTGGGCTGTCCTCGGGACGAATGGGCTTCTTGGTACTGCTGCAGGAGTCGGCATCGGTCGGCTCCTCAGGCTCCCCAGGGTATTCGTCAACCCTGCCGCCAGGTGGTTAGCCTGTACTCGGTGGGGTGACATCCCCACTGTCGTAGGTGACGCATGGGACGGGATCATCAGGGGCTGCAGTTTCTCCCTGATCTCTTGCGTGAGGTCGCTCACGATTTTCGAAGTGGCTCCTTGGAGCACCTCGTTGATCTCCGACCGCGTCAGGGACCTGTTGGAGGATCTTCCCGATCCTCTACTCCTGCCTCCCAGAGACTCTGGTCCTCTCCTCAACCCACTCAGGGGTGCATACCCAGGTGCACACCCAGGAGCATACCCAGGAACTTCCATGTAGGTTCCAGTGGAGTGAAGTGGATGGGGATGGTCAGCCGCATACCAACGCGGCGCAGAGCTGGAAGCCACCGGCTCACTGGCAGTAGTTGCCTCAAGGAGCGCAGTGGTAGGTGGGCCCATGCCATAGGCGGGGTAGTGAGGCATGCCAGTAAAGCCTGTGCCCTCTGCCATAGGCTGGTTGGTTGTGGAAGTGGATGTAGCGGCGGCTGGGTGTGTGGTGGTTATGGGAGAGGGTGATGCTTGGAGGCCAGAAGCGCTTGGTGCGCCTTCGAAGGTAGGGATATCCGTCGGGTCTTGCCCTTGCTCCTCTCCTTCGTCTGCTGCTTCTCCAGCATCCTTCTCGCTCTCGTTTCCTCTCTTCCTCTTCACAGGCTGAGGCTGAGAGACCATTTCCTTCACCGACAGGGCCCCAAAGGCCGTCTGGAGGCCATCCAAGGAGTCCTCCGCCGTATCCATTGGCCCATGTAAGGGCTCCACCGAAGGTACCGCGTCAGGCGCCGGCCTTGCCGGTGTCTCTGGCGCTGGCGCTGTGTTCACCTCGGCGTCCACTCTTCCTGGATCCATTTTAATCCACCCTTCTGCTTTTGTTTGCCTGCTCGGAGCACTGGTTGTACGGCGCGGGGTCGCTGCCGGTGCACAGAGACAGGCTGCCTCTTGCTACCAGAAAAGTTTATAGTGTTTTCAGCACTGTGTTTTTGCTTCTCCTGCTGCTTGTTGTTTTTTGCACTGAACGGCGCCTTTTGTGGCTGGCCAGGCCGGGGAGAAAGGCTCTTGCGCGCCAAGCTTTTTTTGGGGAGGGGCGGGAGCCCGAAATCAAGTTCAATCGCGGGCTGAGTGCCGCTGCACGTTGCTGTCCTCGTCTGCTTCATCTCAAAGAGACTTGGCAGCCCCGTTATAGACAACCGCAGGCCGGGGTCTCCGCTTGATACCCGAAGGCGGTGTGGTTGCGGATTGGGGGTTAGAGCATGACGGCTTGAGCACGGGGGGTGGCTTGGGGGAGGGATTCATTTGCAGAAGTGACTGGTGAGTGCCAGTGTGGTAGTACTGATTGATCGCGCCGCTAGGGCTGTCGAGGGTCGGCGTGAGAAAGTGTAAGTGTGGCTTTTTCAAAGAGATGACACGTTGGACGAGTGTGAGGACGATTGTGAGTTTGTACTCGCGGGGGAGGGGGGGGCTGGTGCGAAGTACCTTGTTATGCGAGGAGAAGGGGCGGAAATGGGGGCGGAGGCGGCGAGGGGGGGTGCTGGTCTAGGGGGGGGGGGGAGGTTGAACATGTCCCTGATTGTGAGCGGCCGTTTGGGGGGCGGAGGCTCTGGCTGGGGTTGACTTGCGGTACCGCGTTTCAGTGATAGAGGCCGGACGGGCCTTGGGGGTTGGCGGCCGTGTTTTCGAGTTTTGGTGTGTGCCGCAGGAGATGGGGGGCGGGGGCGTTTTGGGGGCTTGTGTGCAACTTTGTCCGGGAGGGGGGGGGGAGGGTGGTAGGCGGGGGGGGGGCGTTGTTGGGCGGTGTGCGACGTGCTGTAGGGCGACCAGGGGCGTCCCCATGAGTTGGGGCCCGTAGGGGGGGTGAGCGGGGCTGGGGGGGGGTGGTCTTTTAGCCATTCCAGCGTGCGGTATAGGGCGCTGAGGAGCAGGGGAACACGATCCTTCAGGGCGAGTTTTAAGTCGTGACAGTGTGCTGGTTTTCTTCGGCCGGAGGGGGGGGTCGTGAGTTCGGTGTACAGCGTCATGGGAACAAGCCCCCGGACGAAATTGCGTCTCTCCCCCACGTGTGTGGTCGCGGACCACCATTGGGACACCACCGTGGTGAAGGGGGGGCGCCAGCATTGAATGTAGGATTGGACCAGGTGTTCGCACGTTGGGCAGTGTGAGACGAAAGAGATAACATCCATCGGGTGCGGGTCGGGGCAAGCGTGGCAATGGCGAGGGCGCAAGTCGTCGTGGAAAGCAAATGGCGCCATGTTGAAATTTCCGGAGGACCATTTGAAAGGGAGGCCTTTGAACCACGAAGTGTGATTGTAAAAATGGAAGCTGGACGGTGCGTGGATGTTTTCGTGTTTGTGGCGAGGGAGGAGATGCTTGATTGAGGTTGTAGTCAATTTGTGTATGACTGGGAGGGGGCCCCTGGATATGCACCCTATCGGGGGGGGGGGAAGGAGGGAGGGGTCCCAGACCATCACGTGGGCGGCCCACTTTGAGTAAGCATCTGAGATTTCATTCCCCACGAACCCGGCGTGCCCCTTGATCCACCCCCAACCCTGGATCATCCCTGGGCGTAGGGAGGCCTGAATGGACTGGAGAGAGGATTCCCACGTGCCGGCTGGCGAGCGTGATGGGAGGCCTGGGGGGGTGTTCGGAGAGAGAACAGTGATAACGTGGAGGTTGTCCCCTAGCACGGCGAAGGTGAGGTGCGGGTGAGATGCAATGGCCCACCGTAGGAACATAATAGCGGCCCAGAACTCCGATCCCTCTGATGACTGGTACGGGGACGTTTGGCACAGTACCCATCTGGAGCCATTTGGAAAAAACAGGGTGGCCGCCGATCCGTAGCCCAAGGCGCCCGCTGAGCCATCCAAGTACACCCATGTCGTGCCGGGGGACGATGCGAGGAGGAGGGCAAGGGCTGCTTCACAACCCCATTCTTCGAGGTCGTCGGGGTCAAGGGAGTGAGGTTCATCTGGGAGCCGGTACAGCTCGCCATGCAGTGACGAGTCGAGTAGGACCCCGCCGTATGGCCCGGGGGGGGGGTTGAGGATGTATTCTTGAGGGTGAAGAAGGGGGGGGGTGAGCAGTTCGTGGCGCCCCGCCAGTTGAGGGAGGACAGAAATGGCTGGGTTTTGAAAGGTGTATTCTTTCTCGTTGCGGCGGAGACCGGGGTTTTTGATGGTGTGGGTGGTGCCGTCCGAAAACTGGAGTGTGGCCGATTCTGAGTGCACTTCCGTGACTGTACCTAGGTGGAACCCCAGGTCCTGGGGCGTCCGTTTTAATCTGTTGCCGAACTTGCTGTATTGTGGTGCCGGCTTGGTGGCTAGGAACCGGACCTGGACTTTTTCTTTTGGGAGGAAAAGGGAGGGGGGGCAGGAGGCCCAGAGGCCGGTGCTGTGGTATCGGAAGCCTATGGCGTGGCATGCGTCCATGATGGTGTCTTGGATTGGGTTGCGTGTGGTGGAGAGCATTGCTTCGGAAAAAGATTCGTTTGTCGAGGCCGGGCCGTCTCCGTTGAGGTACCTTATTGCGGTGTTTACCAGGGCCATGCAAATTGAAAAAGTGAAGTGGCGGAGTCCTAAGCCTCCCTGGTGGCGAGGGGTGTAGCGGGCCTTAGGGGAGACGAGGCGGGAGATCCTGTTGGCTCTGTCCGGGGAGGGGTCATGCGCAACATTTTGCCAGATCATGGCCTGAAGGGCCCCCAACTCGTTCAGGGCCAGGGGGTGTGCCATGAGGCGGTAGGAAAGAATAGGGATGAGTTGGACGTTTACCAAGAGAATGTATTCCGAAAGGGTGAGCTGGAGGGGTTGGAGGGTTGTGAAAAATGAGCGTATTTCCGACTTGGCCAATGCCAGTGTTTGTGCCTCATGGTTGGCGGTGAAGATGTATACCCCTAGGTATTTGTAGCAATTGTGTGGTTGCCCCGTCTTTTGGTTTGTTGTCGACAGGGGGGTGCCCGAGGGGGAGGTGAAGGTTCTGGGGGGAGCTGTTCCCATAGCGTGGATCTCGGTTTTGCTGAGGTTAAGGTCTAGACCCCACTCCCTGGCGACCGTGTCGAAGAAGTTTAAAACTTGCTGTATGCGGTCCCCATTCTCTGATCGATAGAGGAGGTCGTCAACAAAGGCGTGGCCCGATTCGTGTGGGGAGGGGGGTGCAGTGACGTGGGACGGCAAGGCGAAGAGGAGCACATTCAGGTAGAGGCAGAAAAGGATTGGTGACATGGGGCATCCTTGCCGAACGCCTCTGGTTTGCAGGTGTGAGGAGTGGGTTTGACCTGACACCACTGGGAAGTCGCGAGGGGCACGGTACAAGGATTGAATGAGGTTTACAAGGGGCGTAGGAAAGTTCAGGCGGGATAGAACTGTGAAGAGGGTGGTGTGGGGGACGGAGTTAAAAGCCTTATTGAAATCAATGTAGAGGCTGTAGCTACCGACCGATTCCCGAAACGTGGATAAGAGGTTGAAAATGTGGTCCTGGCATCTTCGGTTCGGAAGCCCGCCGAACTGGGTGGGGTGTATGATGGAATGTTCAATGGCCGTTGCCAGTAGCTCTCGGTTGGCGTGTGTTGCAATTATTTTGTAAACGCTGTTCAGCAAGGCTATAGGCCTGTAATTTACCGGGTTCATCACGTCCCCTTTCTTAAAAAGCAAGATAATGTTGGCCTCGAGCCATTTCTCGGGCAACGGCCGGTGTAGGTAGTAGTTGCATACCTTCCAAATGAATTGTTGGATAGGGGGGGGGGAGACGTGCAAAGTGTAGTTGTTTGTGAAGTCCCGCCCCCCCGCCTTGTTGGGCTTGGACCTCTTAAGCGTGTTGCGTAACGATTCCCAGGTAATGTCAGGGAGGAGGCCGTGTTTTGTGGGTTCGGGGCAGGCGGGGGAGTGTGCGAGTAGGCGATCCACTAGAGTGTTCGGCGGTGCGTATTCGAGGCTGCCCCCCAGGGTGAGGAGTGTAGAAGAGAAAATAGAGCCCACTTCTTTGGGGGTGGAGACGAGCTGTGTGGTGCCCGGGCGCTTCAGCGTTATTTCACCTCGTTCCACGGGGTTGAGCGCCTCGTTGATGGTGCGTTTGATCCTAGTTTTCCTCACTAGGCACCGATGGATTTTGGTGGTTGCGGCCTTGTTCACTTTGGTTTCCCACTCCTTGACGAGTTTGTTGAGCGTGTCCATGGAAGCGGGGTAGTTGGGATGGCTGGGGGGGGGCAGGGTTTGCAGGGACTCTTTGATTTTCTTTACCAGAGCCGAGGAGGTAGGGCGTGACGGCGTGGTGATACTGTGGTAGCTGGTCGCCACTTCCTCCAGCACGACGTCTGTGAAAAGCTCGATGTCCGCCGAGGACAAGGACTCAAAGCGGGGGAGGGTAGACTCGCACCACCGCGCCAGGGGGGCAAGGGAGTCGTGGTGCTTGGAGCGTTCCCGCTCCGTCAGTTTTCGGAAAACTTTCCTCTTAGTTGTGGGAGCTTCGGTAAAAGGGTGAGGGGGGACTTGAGAGGTGTACGTGACTGGGTGGTGGTCTGACGTTTTGTCGTCGGTTTGGATGGTTGCAGAGGTGGGGGCAAAAAATTCCGAGGCCGCCGGGGAGAGCAAAATATGGTCAAGGCGGCTACTGCTTGCCCTGTACGGGGTGGGGTATCGGGAGAAGGACCGCTCGGTCGGGTGAAAGTGCCGAAAGGTATCGATGAGGCGCGGCGGGTCGCTCGTGATCTGTCTGCGAAGCCACGGCCATTCGTTGTCCGTTTGGAGGTTCGATCCGTCTAGTTCAGGGCACATTATGCAATTGGTGTCCCCACCGAGGACGTGGTTAGGATACTGATGCATGAGTGGCCGTAGGATGTTTTCAATTTTTGAGCGGTGGACGTCCGTGCTTGGGGCGTATACCGAGACCAGCAAGGTGGGCGGGGCCCCCGGGAGAGTGAGAACGGCTGCCGCCAGCATCCCTTCTGTATCTAGTCGGGGAAGGGGGGTAACGAAGCGGGAGAGCCGGGGGGAACAGACCAAGACGGAACCATGCTCGCCTCTGGAGTGTTTGTCTTGGCTGATATTCGAAACGATGGTGGCTTTAGTGCCCGAACCGTAGGCGTATACGTGGGGGAGGATGGGGGCGTGATTGATTTCTTGGAGGAAGAGGATGTCGAAGTCGTTCTTGAGGTGTCGGAGAATTTGGCTGCTCACTATGGGTTTCTTCTGCAAGTTGTGGGATAGAAAACGCAGTTCTGAAGGGAGGGGTATGGGGGGGCGGTGAGGCCGTTGGTAACCCTTCCGTAGGCGCGTTTTGGATCTCGGGGGGGGCGGGATAGGGGGGGGCTGGGGGGGCACTGGGGAGCCGGGTTGGCTGGGCTGGCTAAGGCAAAGAAAGTGCTGAATTTGGTCGGCCGGTATCCCGGCCGAGGTGAGCTCGTCGTCTAGCCCCTTGCCTGTGATGGTGGAAGCCGTGACTGGGCCGGTGGTTCACTGAATCTTGGCCCTTTTGTGTTCAGGTAGAGGGGGCTGGACAGTGCAGGAGGCGGGTACCCGGCCCTCTGGCTTTCGTGGGTTAGCTTGCCTGTGGTATGTGTCGGAGGATTAGAGCGAGGCGAGGGACGGTACGAGGGACGGTTAGCCCAAACACTTCGTCTTCTCTCCGTCGAGGTATACCGTGGTGCCACTCATGGCTTGCGGCCCCCGTGAGGACCAGGAGAGAGCGGGCAAACAGGCGGATGCGAAAGGAGTCCCCGTTGGAGGGGTTCTTAAAGAACATTGTGGTGTCCGATTGGGAACCAAAAATGGACACTGGGTCGCCTAGCAAGGGGTCGTCCCCGTGGTAGCCGATGCCCTCTCCCGGGAGATACATTGTGCCCGTGATTTGGTTGGGAGGAGGGTGTGAGAGGCCTAGCCGCTCCAGCGCGGCATTGTAGGTTTGGAGGATGGAGGAAAACTCTTCCGGGATGGGGGACGTGGCGGCGACTTTGCTCGGGCCGAGGTATGCGTGGCCGAAGTGTTGGACTGAGCGCCCGTGGTACTTCTCCCACGTGTTGTCGTGGAGAATCTTTTTTACCGTTTCCTCTTGGCTTTCGGAGAATACGTCGCGGACGTAATAAAAACCAGCGGGGAGGCGGGGGTCGATTTGAATATCCGAGGCGGGGGTGGGGGCACTGTGGTCGGGGGGTAGGAGGGTGGTCGCCTCGCCTCCTAGTGGAGCAAGCAGCGGGACGCTGGTCTCGGACATCTCTTCGATGCGGCTTGGTCCCGGCGTTGGCGTAGCGGCGCCGGCGTCCTCCGGTGCCGCGTTCCACTCGCTGATGCGCTCAGTCAGCCCCGTAGCAGGCCTTTCACGAAGGGCGGCGACAAGTTGGGACACGAAGGCCGTGGACCCCAAGGCGGCTCCCGCTTGGAGGCGCTGCACTATGGGTTGCTCGTGCTCGGCCACATCCGGGTCTTGAGCGGGGAGGATCTTCTCGAGGGCGATGAGGTTGCGGTGTAGTGGGGCAAAGGCAGCGTCTCCATATTTGAAATCATGCGCTAGCAGCGCGGATTCCCCCTTTTCGTAGACCACGAGGTAGGCTTGTTGGTGTTCGTAGGGAGGCCGCGTGGGCTCGAACGACACGTACGGGCCAAGAAACCCCGCTTGGACGCGCAAGTCGAGAGCGTGCGCCGATCTTGGGGCCACTAGGAGCACGGCGGTCTTCGGGGCCTTAGATGAGTCGTATGAGGGCGGGGCCGGCGTCGCGTGGGCTCGCTCGGGGGCGCCCGAAGGCGCGGACCTCGCGTTGCCGCCGGATCGTGACGAGAACCGCACTAATTGCCCATCTATGCCATGAAAGAGGACAATGCCGCATGAGTGGAAGAAGCGGATAGCTAACGTTTGGACACCGGTCTTCATGACGTCGCACGGCGCGTGAGTGGTGTCAATCGCCACGACCAAGGAATCTTTAGACCGGAACATCGCTCCTAGGGGCGGTGAGGCGCCCCGTCCACCGGGCAGGTTGGCGATCATCATGGTGAGCATTTCCGGAGCTTGTAGGTCTTTGTTTCTTTCCTTTCGGTCCCTAGCGATCACGGCTCGATACACTTCGGTAGTCGGCAAAGCGTGCATGTCCATTGCAAGGAGTTCTCCGGTGAGGAATTGGGCGCACTCTCGGACCTTAAACATGAGCTCGTCGGCGAAGCGAGATGGGAGTTCCCAATCAAACCGGTAGTAGGCCCAATGCGGGCTCTCGGAAGGGACTATGTGGCCAAACGGGTAGTAGGCATTTTTGGTGTTCACCGATACGTTTGCTAGCGCGGGGACAAACATTTCGTTCATTAACTTCATGAAAGCACGGGCGTCTCCAATTTTGCGTTGCCTTGGTTTAGTTTTATCTCTCTCTTCCGGCGGCGAAGGCTCAATGTGATCAAGGAATTCTATGCTCACCTCAAAACGTAGTGTTTTGTGCAACCGGAGGTCTCGCACCGTTGGATGGGCGTGCTTGGCGGCGAAGCGGAAAGGTTCAAACTTAAAATTGATGTCTTCATATCGGCACCCGTCAAAGGAAGAGGTGTTTAGGAGCAAGGCAACATACGGCATCGTTTGATGGCCGCTCGTGCGGAACTCGTAGGAGTCTTTGCCGTCCCTTTTGACCTTGTAGGCGTCCCGGAGTTGCGCCCCGTGCATACATATCACGCTAGAAATGTACGGAAGAAGAGGAAAAAGGGCGGAAGTTGAGCCTAGCATGCGAAAGGTGGCGGCAACCACTTGAGCGTCCCACGCCGGAATAACGAACCATCCTTTGAGGTCTTTGTTCTCTTCTTTGGCTTTATCTAGCACGGTTCTTAATTGTTTAGCCCACGGGGTGGCGGTGGGTGGAGACTCCTTGGCTTCGGCTTGGGAATAGTCCAACTCATACGGCTTTAGGTAGAAACGCTTGTGCTTGAACAAAAGCTTTTCGAGCTCGTTGTAGTTATTGTGCGCAACGGAAGAGACCCTACCTCGATCTAGAATTTCCGTGGAGTTGCTCCCAACGAAGGCGGATTGAATATCGGTGCCTTCCACATCCAGGTAAAACTCGGAGTAGTCTTGTAGTCGGCGGTAGACTTCGGGAACGAAAATGCGTTGGCGTGTGTCAAATATTTTGCCCTCAATGGCTTCAAGTTGGCGTGACGGAAAGCGTGTTTGCAACGGCGAATTTGAGGCTTGGTGTTTTTGAAAGAGGTGTGACGGAGAATAGTTGAATAGCGTTGAAAGGCCATCATCGGCGGCTTTGGAGCTTCCAAATAGGGTGAAATTCATGGTGTTTTCGGGATGAACGAAAAGGTGGCTTGGCGTCAATTGAAAGATTGCGAGCGTGGATTTGAACTCGGGAATTGAGATGATGATTTGAAAACTGCGGGAAAGGCTCCAGAACTTGAACAGCCCAGGATTTTCTCCAATCACCGAATAGCCTGGACTACTGGTGGATCCATCAACAAAATGCTGAGGGTCAATCGAAAAAAAATAGACACTCAGAAAGTGTAACCTAATGTTTTACTGCACGGAGGACTGTTCGTCACTCCTCATTTTGTCTCATTTCAGGTTCATCCATCCCGATGCAGTGCCAATTCAGCACAAATCAGGTTAGATCAAGCAGATTTCGCCCCATCGAGGCTACATTTCTATTTTTTTCTGGGACTTACCCGCACTACGTTCTTCGTTGACGTAGCGACACACCCCAGTGTGTTTTTGGAGGGGGAGTGTAAGTGCGGCTAACCCCCATCTGCTCAGATTTTCACAGATCTGCCACAGATTGGCTACATTTTGGTCATTTTCTCTGCTTCGGCGGAATCGCCGCCCCGCAGCTCAGTCTCAGGATCAGACCTATATATTTCTGATGTGCCGGATCTGATTCCGCGGTCCATTCTCCGTAAATCCGCCGCGTTCCGATCATTTACCTGGAATCGCCATTTGCCGCTGACGCGCGCTCGCGGGCCAGATCGGTCAAATATTTTTCACAATCGGATTTATATAAATCTTTTCAGATAGTTTTGGACACTCAGATGTACTTAGAATAATCCGCATCAATTTTCTTCATAGACTGGGATTTTCTGCCGGATAACAATCAACATGGACCTTGCTTCAGTTGTTGCTGCTCTCGCCTCCGTTGGTGTCCGTGTATCCGGTTCTACCCCCAACAGCAGCGTTCAGGTCGACTCCTCGCGTGCCTCCCCCACTGGTCTTGCCGGCCCCGAGCCCTCCGGCACCATCAACGACCCAGGGCAGCACTTTCAGCCTCATGACGCTGCTATGGCCTGGCCCCCACACCCCCACCCAAAACTACCCCCACCTCACAGAGGAGGACATGCCCGGCATCCAGCGATGCTTCTTCCGGACCCTCGACTACCTCCAGCAAACACACCCGCATGTCCTGGAGCAGATATGGCCACCCCCCGGGTAACCCACGTGCCCGCGCAGCCGAGACAACGCCGCCACGCCAGCACCAGTACGCACGGATCACCAGGGAAAACGCGCGCACACGCCTGATGCCCAAACCTGCACCCTCGTTCTCGCTACTTACAGGACCCAGCATCATACGCCCGCCCCCGAGGCCCGGGACCCTCCGCCGTCTCCCGCAGCCCTCTCCTCCGCCTCCGACTCCACAGCCTCCACCACCACGACCACCTCACCCACCACCACCACCACGTCCTCATCCAGCACTCCACCCCCCAGGCCGCGGGGGACACCTCCCAAACGGGCCTCCAAACCCCCCCCCACCGCGAGCAGCCCCGCCGCCGCCAAGGCCCACGCCCCGACGAATCCCACGCCCACGACCCAGCCGAAGCCCAAGACCGCCGCCCAACGGCAACCCGCAGCCAAGCCCAAACCCAAG